>PVIY010004495.1:54301-102662 GCA_004026745.1 Myrmecophaga tridactyla
TAAAAAAAAAAAACAACATGGAAATTAATTATCTATAAAAAATTTTTTTTTATACAAAAGAAGGTAGTGCTGAAACGAGAGGGAAAAAAGCGATATGAGGTATGGAAAGAAAAGCAAAATTGAATACATACATTCTACCTTATTAGTAATTACAGTAAATGCATGTAAGTGAATTAAACACTCCAAGCAACAAGTGGAGATGGATGAATAATAAAAAAAGATGATCCAACTTATGCTGATTTGAAACCATTATGTACCCCAGAAAGACAGGTTGTTTTAATCCAATCTTGTGGGAAAAATCCAATTGTTGAGTGGGGCCTTTTGATTAGGTTGTTTTCATGGAGATGTGACCAAGCCCATTGAAGCTTGGTCTTAAATCACTTACTGGAGTCCGTTAAGAGGGAGACATTTTGGAGAAAGCACAGACGCTTGGAAATAAAAATGCCCTGGGAAATGCTAAGCAAGGACAGAAACTGAAAGAGCCACACCTGGAGAAATCCAAGAGAAGCTAATAAATGAAATCCAGTTTCTCCCATGAAGACACAAAGAGAAGGACCCATAGGAGCTGAGAGAGCCATTTTGAAACCAACCCAAGAGAAAAGGGACAGCAGACATCGCCATGTGCCTTCCCATGTGACAGAGGAACATTTTTGTGGCCTTAGAATTGTAAATTTGTAACCTAATAGATCCCCTTTATAAAAGCCAATCCATTTTTGGTATATTGCTTTCTGGCAGCATTATCAAGCCGAAACACAACTATTTGCTGTTCACAAAAATCAAACTTTAGATTCAAAGTCATAAATAGGTTGAAAGTAAAATAATGTAAAGAGATAAACTTGTAAACATTATCCAAAAGAGAGATGGAGTGGCTCTACTAATATCACACAAAATAGATATGAAAAGAATAATCTAATTATTCATCACACAAAATAGACACCAAAATAATAATCTAACGATTCACCTGAAGATTTCAGAAAAAGTAGAGCAAAATGAACCTAGAGAAAGCAACAGGAAGGAGAGAATAAAGATTAGAGCACACAAAAATGAAATAGACCATAGAAAAAAATAGTGAAAGTCAGTAAAACCAAAGTTGATTCTTTGAAAAAAATCAACAAAATTTACAAAACTTTAATTAGACTGACAAAAAAGTAGAGTTTCGCATGATCAAAATCAGGAATGAAAGAGGGGATATTGCCATTGACCTCAGAGAAAATTTAAAGGGTTGTACAGGAACTCTATGAACAATTGTACATAAAAAAATTAGATAACGTAGAAGAAATATACACATACCTAAAAGATACAAATACCATAATTGACAGTAAAAGTTTATCCAAATATCTGTAATAAAAAAGATACTGATTTCCAGTGCCTGCCCATGCCAAAAAAAAAAAAGGATATTGAATTAGCAAAAAAAAAACAAACTTCCTGCAAAGTTTGGGAATGCAGGCATAAACAATGAATGGAAAGAGTAGAATGTTTCTGTGCCTGTTCACAGCTACCCTCATCCAGTGCCGTGAAAGTTGCCAATTTCTATTTAAACAGGAGTTTTCTTTTTATCTGAGGCATGATTTCCCAAGAACGAAGTGAAGAACATATGCAACCACTTTCTGAGCATGGCTTCTTTTTATTGTGCTAAATGTTTGTATTTCCGTTATAGTTAGTGGAAATCATTTCTTCACGCAAATATTAATCACAGGATATCTACAATTTTTATTATGAATTGATATGTTATTTTAGGTAATTTGGTGGAATGTTTGCAAAGAGTAACCAGAGTCTACAAACCACAGAGCTTCGGTACTTAAATAGTATTAAAGACATGCTGAGTCAAACCGAATTGTGGTTTCCCCTCCTCTAATTGTATTAACTGAAATGGCCACTGCCCGGTAAACAATTAAACTACCTTATCAAAATTTGAGGGTAAATGAGGATCTAGAAAGATCAAATAAAAACTCAAGATTTAGGTGAGCAGGACCTATTTGCAGGGGTATTGTATGACAATTCAGATAAGACCCTGCATGGAACATCACATAATAGTGAACCTCTAGGGCAAGGCAAGAGTTTAATATCGAAACCAAAGTTCATTCTACCTGAACTAGAAGAAGATGAGCTCATCAATTTAATTCTTCTAACCTATCACTATGTTAGGCAAACCAAACACCTCTTAGTTCAAAGTCACTGTCACTCATATTAACATGTTATTAGAAAATGCTCACATTCATTTTGTTTTCTACACACTTACATTTCAGTGATCTCAATCTAACAGAAAAGGCCATAATATTCTGTATCCTTATACTTTGGCAATGTTTGGAAAGATAAGGCATTTTTCAGTCCAGGGTCTGACATTAAAATGAACTGCAGGTAGCTTTTATCACGGGGCATGCTGACTTGCTTTTATTCTCTTACTTGATGAAATAACAGATCAGACACTCTAGCAATTAAACACAATGTTTGGAGCATTCTTAGGGACCTTTATGAGCCCAAGAACCTTCTCATTTCAGGCATTTCATTTCCTATTTCTCATCGGTGGTCTAAAAACTGTCAAAGTAGTTCACTGAGAGCCAAAAAAGAACTGTTCCGTGGTCCTACATTGATTTCCTTTCCAGGCAGTCTGATAAGCCTGTTTGCCTTCAAACTGCTGGATTTATTTATTATTATTATCATTTATTTTTTGCTGTGAATGTCCACACTTCAATGCAGGGCTTGCCCCTAACTCACTTCTTATTACTAGGTGAGCTCAGGGCACCCCACATAGCTGGATCCTAAATAACTGCATCGTTTGTGTCCACCTGATACACCACTGCCACCTGACAGCTGGCTTCACTGGCTCTTGGATGTGAATGATGAATAAGGAGAAAACCCCGAGTCCATGAACAAAACCAAAGAACTGAAGCCCAACAACTGGCTTTTAGCAGGGCTGCCCCTCCACAATGTCTTGGCATTATTTTAGCAAGAATATCTGCAGTCAGGTTACTTTGTTTCTTAAATATGAATTGATCAGGAAGATGTTTTTAGCATTCTTCTTCGAAGGTTAGAATAATTTCAAATTCCAGGTGAAAAACTACACACCTGCACACGCACACACCCGCACACGCACACACACACACACACACATATGCATGACCACATGCATCTGCACACAGGTACACACACACAAACTATTCTGCCACATATTCCAGTAGAGTTTTCTCTGGTACTACATACTGGTATTTAAACACAAATGCACTTGCAATATAAGAGAATGCAGTTGTCCTTTCAGAGGATAATTTAGTAACACTTTTCATTCACAGAAAAGTTCAGAAGACCCTCCTTTCTTTTTACCTCACTACGAAAGAAGCTAGAAATCTGTTTAAGTAATGTTCTTTCAAAATAGTTAAGATTGCACCTAGCACATAAGTATATTTTCATTCTGCTGATTTTTTTTTCATTCACACACATCAATATAATGTCAAGAGTTTCTGGCAATGAAATGGCCTATTAAATTATATATATTCTGTACATAACAGTTTCTGCCCTTCCAGCCTTATAATTTGTTCTAGGAAGAAATTTAGATTAAAATATACCAACCTTGATTTTAAGAACAAATGCTGTGGGCAGGCCACAGTGGCTCAGCAGGCAAGAATGCAAGAATGCTTGCCTGCCATGCCAGAGGACCTGGGTTCGATTCCCGGTGCCTGCCCATGTTAAAAAAAAGAACAAATGCTGACCCTCTGTTCCATTGGCACTCAAAGGCTTTTCATTTGGTGTTTCTTTCGATTCATATGTCATCATTTATGACACATACCGGGCCTACTTTTAGAGACTCTCCAGTGCACATTAGCACCGTTCCAGTATATCAAGACCAACACCCCATTCCTCAAGGTCAGTTTTAGAAGTTATGCAAATTAATAAGTAAGTTTTCCAGGAGCTGGATAATAAATGTGATATTTATTATCAGATGATTACTTTGATCTAGTATGCCTCGCATGTAGATCCAAATTCACTTAAGTGCATTATTTTCATAGCAGATACTGAAGAAAGGTATTTTAAACCTTAAACAGTGAAAATTGTTCTAATATGGGTATCTTAATGTTTTGAATTATATAAGTGGTCTTTACAAGCATGGATAGATTGAGAATGTAGGTACAATGATTCTCCATCTACTTAAAATTTGTCATATTTAAAACTCCATTTTTTTCTCAAAGTGGGATTTTATTTTCTTAAAGTGGGATTTTTAAAAATCCCTACATGAGTAGCACAGGCAATTTTACTATTTTACATGTCAAAAATGGAATAAAAAAAACAGTAAGTTGAAAATAAATCTAACAGCAACATAGCTTCATTTTTTGATTGTTCATAAGCTCTTGATAAACAGTAGCCATGATATGATATGCCCCAATTTTGTACCACACTTTAAGGTTTTCAGATTCTTTCAAAGAGTCTAACATACTTTTTCCTCAAAATCCACCACAAAGAAGTCAAGTTTGTTATTTATTTTAAAAAGGAAGGAATTAAAGCTCGTGTCTGGCAGTTATCATCCCAAATCTAAACGCTAACAAAGACCTAAAGACATGGGTGCCCCAGAACTTCTAGATCACCACTCTGTTCTGACTCCTGGCTACAAGATGTCATATTGCCTTTCCAAAGACAAAGCAGCATAAAACGAAATGTTAGGGAAAAGAGATGGAAGGAGAAGAGACATTAAAATGTATAAACCTCTGATTTCTAGTTATATGATGGTAAAGTAGAACGTCTCTGCTTCTACTTTCATACAACAACTAAAAACAAGGAAAAGAGAAATAAAAATAGAGGTTCCAACTTTGAAAATAATTTTCAACGACTAACAATCTCCACCCCGATGTTTATGAAGAAGGACTGGCAAGACCAATGACAAGGAGACTAGAGTGTGGAACTATATAGTAAGTAAAGTCCACCATTACTGGAAATTTGGGGCCAACCCAGCAAATGATGTCTCCAAATAGGAGAACACAAAGCCTTCCTGGTTTGGATAATACATCTGGTTTATAAGTTGGCTTTGGGAGATGTTTTGAATTAGACTTGGCTCCAAAGTTCAAGGACTAAATTAAAACATACACACACACACACAGGCATACACACAAATACACATGCAAACACAAGCTGTTTAAAACTATGAGGCAAGGCAGAGGGTAATAAGCAAGTAGTGAGCACATGCAAAAAAAAATTATTCAAACAAGGCTTTGTGTGTCTGTGAAAGAAGTAGATTTCTTACCTCAAAAAAAACCTACCAATTCATTCCTTTAACTACTATCCAATAAATAATTACTCTATGAAGAACTAGACTCATTAAATATTGACAGACCTCAAAAAGCCAACATGAGATCTATAAAAATACCAAAAATAGGAGGGAACAGATAAGCAAGAAGGACGAGGTAAAACAAAAGGCAGCTGAAGAAAAAAATACCCCTAAAAATTTAGCAGTAAAGAACATGAAAGGGAATCAAAGATTTTTCTAAAAACTATTTTTAAAAATATAGGAAGAAATTATAAGAATGTGAATTGTTATAAAAATGAACTGGCTGAAACCATGAAACAAATAGAAAATTTAAAAAATGAAACCACAGGAGATAAAAGTCATGCTTTACACTGCTGAAAATACAATTAGAAACATGGAAGAAAGTGTTAAAAAGTAAGAAAACTGAAGAAATAGTTTAAGAAGATTAGGGACAAAATGACACACAGAAACCAAAAGATGAGATCTAACAAATGTATACTTGATGCCACTGAAGAATAAATAGGAAAGGAAAACATTCATAGATATAATTTGAAAAAAGAAAAGAAAAGAAACAAACATCCCTAAGCTAGGAAATGGCATCTATCCTTCACAAGTTAAAATGGCACCGCATGTCCCAGATAAAATAAATGCAAATCTGCCAATACTGAAATATGTGCTCTGAAGTTGAACTTGCAAAGACAAAGAATACTTGGCATAGCAACAACAAAGAGATCAAATAACCCCTGGTGGGTTCAAATGAGATTAGATTCAGTCTTTTTTACAACTACATTTAACACCAGAAGACACTGGACAAATGCCTACTTTTTTTCAGGGGAATAAGGTATGATCTAGGAGATTTGCATCCAAACTGTCATTCACAGAGACCAGAAAATATAAATCTTTTGAAAATTAAAATAATAATAATAATAAAAGAAAATGAAGTCCAGGAAGCCATCTTAGTTATACTGGAGATTCATCCTACTAAGGAATTAATGGAGGAGCTATAGCAAAAGCATGGTGAGTACTGAACACATTCGAATGTAAGTTTAAGGCTATACCAGGAATTTCTGTACAGAAATCACTGTTGAAAACCAGTGACAGTGTTTTGAAAATACTATAAATAAGATGGCATTTGTGAGAAGAGAAGGTGACAAGCCTTTTAAGTTTTGCTGATTTTATAATTCCTCATAAGTAGACAAGATGAAAATTTTTCATTTAAAACTGATGAATCCAGTAATAAGGATAGAGTTATACTTAAAAGTTAAAAAAAAACTAATAGGGAAGGGCAACAGTGGCTCAGTGACAGAATTTTCACCTGCCATGCTAGAGACCCAGGTTTGATTTCCGGAGTCTGCACATGCCAAAAAAAAAACCAAAAAAAACAGACAAAGAATGGTCATAAAGATAAGAAAACTGGTAGCTGAAGGGAGGGTATTATGTGGAATTGGAAATAGTCTAATTTTACCATTGCTTATACTGAGAATTTAATAGATTCTCTGTAAAGAAGTAGGCAATTAAGCATTAAAAAAATTCTCAGTATACAGGAATCCAAAGAAGCTAAACACAGATCAAACCTTCCCAATAATGAGAAGGAATGTGAGACCATGCAAAAGACACAAAAACGAGTATTCAACCACAAAAACTAAACCATATAGTGAAATACGTAAACAAAGGGGCAGGTGGAACATTGACAGTACGAAACAATATAAAATGAGATGACAGCATTATGAATAAAATGCTTTCTAGCAATAAATATAAATGAGTATACTCAACTATTAAATCAAGAGACTTTGAAGTTGAATCACAAGGCAAAAAACTAAATCTATGTTGTCTAAAAGAGATACATCTTATATGACTCAGAAAACTAGGCAATACAAGGGTAAGTAAAGATTATGAAAAGGCAACAGAAATGAAGAAGGGCTCATAATACTAATATATTACATGGCCAAAGCATTAAATGACCCCGTTTATTGAAACTGAACATACGTTAAAGGGAAAAAATCCGAAAAGGTAGAAAAATGGCAAATGAAAAGTTCCTACTGCAAGGAAATAAAATCAGTAGCAAACAAAACATCATAGCATGTTGGAATTTCAGTATAAAAATTCTCTAGAAAAACCAAAAGCAAGTATTACAGAATATCTGAAAAATACTGAAAATGAAGTTATATATGGAAAAGTCACTAAAACAATGGTCAGAAGAAAATTCAGACATTTAAATTTTTAATCAATAAATAAACAAAAAAGAATAGGAATAAAATCATTAAGCCTCAAATTCAAAAGACCTTTAAAAGAACCAAAAAGAAACATAAAAATAGGAGAGGAAATGAATGCTTAAAAGTGGGAAAAAATTTAGGAAATAATAAACGGTAAAGCCAATAAATAAATATTTGTTTTCCTGAAAAAAAAGCATAGATAAATGGTTTATTTCTCTAGAAAAATAAAGGTAAAACTGAAAATCTAAAAATGCAGAATAAAAATGGGAACATAATTATGACTATAGAGGAAGCTAAAACAATAAGAAGCCATTACTTTCCTCAATGAAGAAAATAAATTTATACTTTGGATGAAATGAATTATTTTCCAAGAAATATAAATAACCAGTGATCCTACAGACTGTCAATTTAAATAAGGACCAATTACCATTTAAGAAAAGGAAAAGAAAATGTCAAAGAATGACCTCTGCTTAACCAAGAAATCCAGTCACACAAATCTGCTCCCATAAGCTACACAAAACTCAACAAGAAATCTCTGTAGAGAAAAACTAAATGACTGGGGAAAAGGGGTATAGCTTTCTATAATCTTTGGATATTTGCACCATTTACATATCCAAAAATGTTTAAAATGATAAGCCAAATGCTAAAGCAACACCTCCAAACCTATTTAGCTGCTAAAACTAATTAAAAAAAAAAACCTTAATATTTTAGACCACAAGAGTATTAATACAAAGCTCACAGCTTTTGAAATATATCCCTTCATGATATATGTAATGTCTCCAAACTAAAAACTCATCAATGCCTTTGGAAATTACAACATATTAACGTTATAGATGATGACACCAAATGTTTGCTATTTATGTTAAATAATTTTAGTTATAATCTATTGTATTCACAGGTAACAAATTAAAATTTTAGAATTAAAACTTTATGTCTGTCAGTCTTAGAACGCATATTTATCTTTTACAGTTATATGTAGGAAGAAAGCAGGAAAAATAGAATGAGCCATGATACATCAGTCTCTTTAAAAGAAAAGTACTTTCAGAGAAAGAAATATGTGTAACAAACAAAAAATATATGAAATAACACTATCCAAAAGTAAACATTTCTTCTCCTTGCCCAACAGTTCCTTTTCCAAATATCCTATTGCCTGATTAACATTTCAGTCTTCAAAAAACCTGACTTAAACTTCTCCAACTCAAAATCATGTCTGACTCCACTTTTTCATGCCCAAGTTCAAGATTTGTGGTACTATAGTACCAAAAACTATGCATTGAATATACCACTCCTCCTTTATCTCTTGAATTCTCCTTCGGTTCAATTACCTATTGTCTCTTTCCTAAATCTCCTGGAGAAAACAGAACAAAACTTGGTCTCTGTCCATGCTAATCTACACTTTATTTTGTTGCCAAAGTTATTCTCCAAAACCAGAGTTCTGATTTCCAGTTTAAAATGCTATCTCTCATGTGTCCCTAAAGTGCTCATTGAATTAAACAAGAGTTGAACAGAGACAACTGTTACGATAATCTCAGAAGTTTTCTTCAAGTTACCAGGCAGGAGTTGGACTGAAAAAATACCTAGCACAACTTTAGTTCAGAACATAATAAGGGTTCAGGCCTTCAAATAGATGTGAAAAAAAGTAGGGTAAACCTTATTTCCACTCCCTATCCACATACCCAATGCAAACACACGTGTATAACACACACATATTATTGGAACAGTTTTGCTGTTTTAACGTATGGTGCTGCTTATGGGACACTTTTCGTAGTTGAACTGGTTTAGAGAGCTATAGGAAAAGGCAGTGATGGTGAGAAGGAATGCTACCTTGTCAATACAAAGGAGGAACAAATAGCCTGCTAGAAACCAAGACAAAATTGGACTCCCTTAGACCTTTCGACTCTAGGTCTACCCTTCAGTATACAACCAACACCAAAGTGGGCAGAGGAAATTCTGTTCATCATTGTGAAGATAAATACGGACTTCATAAATAATTCAAGATGAGTTAAACAGTACCCTGTAAGAATAATGCTGAACAGTAGAAGGAGAGCCTGGAATTCAGATTTCCAATAACATTAATTTTTCCTATCAGAGGTTAAACAAAAAAAAGGAGTATCTGTTCTGTTTCCTTGTTTTGTTTTGTTTTTTCAGTTCTTTGGAAGTACGTGTTCCAACCCAGCACAGCCCCATGACCAAGCAGAGAGTTACCCATAAATTTAATTAGGGACTTACTGACAGGAGAAGATTCTTCCCAATGGTGGCCAGTTGGGAAATTGAGATCAGTGATCTGTGCAAACAAGAGGAAGGAAGCAGCTTATAATGTTCAGCAGAGTCTCATAAGATTTGGTTACAATGGAATCTCACAAGAGGCATTTACCAACTGTGATTAGGAGGGGAGTTTTAATGCCTTATGACCTTTAATGTTTGTGCTCTGGTCACACAGGCTGCTACATGCGTAAAGCTTCATTTTTTTCCTAAGGGATGGTCCTGACCCCTGAGTTGCCACAATCTACCCGCATGCAGCAGTTTGAGTTGACAATACGGAAGACAATGTACAAGAGACAACAACAGTATAAGGGACAACAGAACATTGGAAGTCCTTCACACAGAGATAATACCCCCAAAAAGTGATGCCGCTGTTCCCAAGAAAGGGAATTAAACCATTCTACTGATAATCGACACACTGGTAGTTTGTGTCTTAAATGGGAAGATTATTTTTCCGGATTCTTTTGATGAGCTGAATTCTGCCAGGTCAGCAGGGTATCCCATGCAATCCAATTCACAGGGGTCACAGTCCAAGGCAGGCCAGTGGCACCTAACAATGGCAGTTCAGTGCACACTGAACATTGAAATTTATTGTGCATATAGGTTACTGCACAAGTCTTATTGCAGGAAGTTATTTTCTATGATGCTATGAGTGAAAACAAAGATGTTTATAGGGAACTATGAGCAGCAAATCTTTTTGATCTAATAGAATACAAGCTAAATTTCCATTAGTAGACAAAAGTATTCCTGGTGAAGCTGTGCTATGAGTGGACTTTAGATACCACAGCTTTTCCCCCTGCAATTTGAGAGAGCCTTCTGGAATAAAATCCAAGGTTAGCCTGGGAATAGTAAGTTTCACATACTGTGCCTTGAGGTATGGGGGGTTCGGGGGAATCCTGGGTTGGTTACATATACAACTTTTGGACTTAAATTTTTGGCAAACTCAGATATCACATGGGTTTAGGATTCCCAACCAGCATGGCTGCATTGGCCAGAACCATTGTTAGTCAACCTTCTTTTCCCCAATTTCTAATGCTTGTGGCACAGATAAAAGCAAGTTATCTTGATTACCTCATTGTGGCATAATGTTGCTGGTCCTTTCACCTGAATTCAAAGTGCCTGCATGGGCTTTGCCATTACCAGTTCCACAGGAGTGGGAGTAGCTGGGGAATCAAGGCTGTGAGGGCCAGATACAAATGGTATATCCAATGCTGCAGAGATTTCTTGTTAACCCTGCTGCTGAGAGTTGTAAGGTAAATGAAATGTCCATAAGACATCATCTTCAGTATCCCAGGCTTGGATTAGCTATCCAGGAAAGGGGGTCCTGCTATCACTGTCCACATGTGTGGGAACTCCAAAGAATGCACTGAGCTTTTATAATGTATATATTGTAGCTCAGTGGTTAGCTTTCCCTACTGGGAAGGCAAGCAACGGTCCAGTGGCCAAATCTATGGCTGTATAGTCATATTTTATACCTTCAGATAAGGAAAGGGACCTAATATAATCTACCTGCAACCTGGTACTTGGAACCTGCTTGCAGCCAACGTGACCAAGTTAATGAGGAAGCATCCTTGGATGTTGCAACAAATAGGTGGAGCAGGTGTCCATGATTTCTTTCAGTGTTGTCTCATGATGGGCAGCTGGAATTACTGTGCCAGTCTCCACAGAGTCTGGGACCCTTGGTGTCCTGTCTTTCTATGCAACCTTTCAGCAGCCTCAAGTGATGTCGGCTTTAGACTGGATTTTTGCTAAAGCATTTGATTCAATATTGCCAAGTAAAAGAATCATTGTTATTAGCAGTCATAAAACATGGTTACCTTTCACGTGTTTGACAGGTAGTCCAGATGACTTCCACATTTTCTTTCCCCATAAGGGGCAGGGGACAACTTTCTTCCATGTGGCCATCCACACTGTCAGGCCCTGGTACACTACCCAGTTGTCAGCACAAATAGCTAATGCATCTCCTACCTCATTAACAACAATCATCCATATAGCCCTTTGCTCAGCCCATTGGCTATTTGCATAGTACCAGTTTCCCACCATATAGTGTCTGTACTAGGTTGCATGGCTATTGCCACCCAGGTGTCAGGCCACCTGTGTGCTGATCCATCAGCATAACCAAGCAGACTCAGGTATAATGTCATTATTCAGGTATAATATCAATGGTAGGCACAGAGGCAGCCACCTTGAGAGGCTCAGCAAGAAGGGGCAAGCATTGTTCTTCCATATAGGAAACTGGTCTCAGGACATCATGCATTTTTGCACTTAAGGGGCAGTTGTTGAAAATGTGAGCATCCATATAATCCTTTATTTAGCCTGTTGGCTATTTGCCGTGCTGTGGCAGATTAGCTTTCCATTTCACTAATGTGCTTAATTGTGCACTGCCAGAATGAAGCTTAGTGGCAGTGTCACGTATCTACCCATGTATGGGGATGGCAGTTCTTAATTCTACAGAGCATTTCTTCAACTTGCAGTAAGGTATTATAGGCAGCACACAGTTGTTTTCCTAACGGACTACATAACAGCTCAAACCAAAGCTGATGGAAACTCACTTTGCCTGTTGCCTTTGCCATAGTCCCCACCCAAAGCCAGTATTGGTACTGGCCACATACATGCATATACACAAACACACATGGATTAGATATATATACAGAAAGACAAATAGATGTCAGGCATGTTTTTTTAACTGGTGGCCACAAAATAAAAATCATTTTGTATAAGATTATGGAGGATTTTCCTTCATTGATTCCCTGACACTACATTAGTGTTATTAAATCATCTATTTTCAAATGGGGAAACATAAAGTGTTAAGTAGTTCCTAGTTGGTGATGTCATGTTTTAAATTACTCTAATTTGTGATACATGTTATTCTAAAAGTAAAAAAAAAAATGGCTTTATAAGCAATTCGTGACATATATGTCCTTTTTATCTTGGTACTATACTGCCTTAATATGAAACAGAGTAATATGTACATATATCCCTGATTTCTATAGCCATAATCCATAGCATTTTGATGATGTTATGGTATTTAATAGTTATTTCTCACATGAATTCTATAATAGAGATAATTTAGGAGAGGAGGAGACTAAGACAAAAAAAGGAAAAAAGAAAATTTTCCCCAAGTATATATGTTGAAATGGAGCATGATCCAAAAATGCTGATCTGAAATTAACAGAGACTTGTAATTGTTTCTTATTTAATTGCCTGGTTACTTAACACTTGACCATGGGACAAGATATGGGAAACATTGCAAATAATAAGGAACAAGATTTATAATACCTTTAATCCTCTCTGAGATATAACAATTGTCCTATCAGTGCTTTTTCCCAAAGTGTTTATGCATATGTACATCAATTACAGTCATTAAATAAGAAAATAAATAAATAAGAAATGTTTAAATCATGCCATAAAGATTTCCTCATATCAGTTAATATTATTTATTGTTTTATCAAACCATTAAATATTTTAAATAAACAGAAAAGCATTAAACAAAGTTGTTCAGGATCTGTTACTGAACCCCATACTTTCTCTCTAGGTTCAATTTCCTTCCTGTAGTACAAACTTTAGTAATTCTTCCAGTGAAGATCTACATGTGCAACAGTTTCTCACATTTTATCTGAAAATACCTTTGTTTCACTCTTACTCTTGAATTTGGTTGGGTATAGTAATCTACTTTGATAGTTAATTATCCTATACGTTGATGACGTTATTCCACTGTATTTGTTTATCGTCTTGCTGATAAGAAGTTGGCTGTTGGTCTCATTCGGCACTATCCATTGGAACTTTCTTCAATAATGAAATGTTCTATATCCAGCTGAGCAAAGAGAAAGAGCCACTGAACTCTTGAAATGTTGCTAGTGCTATTGAAAGATTAATTTTATTAATTTTAATTCAATCTAAATTTAAACTTAAAAGCTACAAGTAGCTAATGGCTACTATTTTGAACAGATACAGATCTCATTCTTACTTCTTTATGGTGATCTGTCTTTTTTCTCTTCTTTCTTTTAAGAATTTGTCTTTGTATTTGGAATTTTGCAGTTTCTCCACAAAGTATCTGGGTATGAATATCTTTTCTTTTATTATGCTTTTCAGTGTTTCTTCAGTCTAAGGATTCATCTGTTTCATTAATAATGAAAAACTCACAGTTGGTATTTCTTCAAATAGTTCCCCTCTCCAAGTTTCTCTAATATCACCTTCAGAAATCCAATCGGATGTATTGTTTTGTTTGCTAAAGCTGCCATGATGCATACCAGAAATGAAATAGCTTTTAAAGGGGAAATTTATTGTTGCAAATTTATTAAGTTCTAAGGCTATATAAATGCCCAAACTAAGGCATCCAGTTAAAGATACTTTGACATAAGAAAGCCTGATGGGCTCCCGAACACTTCTGTCAGCTGGGAAGGCATGCGGCTGGCACTCGCTGGTCCTTTAACTTCTCATTTCAAACAGTTTCCCCATGGGCATTTTCTTTCTGCATCTCCAAACATCTGGGTTTCCTGTTAGCTCTGACACGTCTGTCAGCTCTCTAGCTTTTTCCCAAAATGATTCCTCTTAAAGGACTTGGTAAGTGGATTAATTCCCACTTTGAATGGGTGGAGAAACACCTCCATGGAAACCAGCTAATTAAAAGGTCCCATTCACAATTGGGTGGGTGACATCTCCATGGAACAACTTAATCAAAAAAGATCTCACCCAACAATATTGAATCAGGATTAAAGAATATGGCTTTTCTGAGGTACACAATAGTTTCAAACCAGCACACGTATATTGAATCTTTCCTTTCTATCCTCCATATCTCTTCACTTATTTCATATTTTTGCATGCTGTGTATCTGTTTTTAACCCAACCATTTTGTTTTCCTTTTTAATTTCAATGACCACCTTTTTTAATCTTAGAAAGTATTTTCCTTTTAAATCTGTTCTTTTCATAATGTCATGTTGCTCATACATTTTCTTTGTGAGTTCTACTATATTACTTTCTTGGTGTGACAATTCTTTTCGTTGTATCCATTAATTTTATCCACAGTGGCTAGTTACCCTGTGAGGTTTTTTAATGTATGGTTTGAAACTCAATTTTAATGGGGCCCTTTTCTTACATTTGAAAAGCCTTTATTGCCTGGGTGAGAGAGCATCCTTCCAATGCAGTTTTGTTTTTTCTGGGGAACATAGCTTCGAACGACCACAATGTATAAGTCTATGATCAATGAAGGGCCACACCATAATGAAAGTGGTTGGCTCCAGAAAAACCTTCACACTGGCGTAGCACAACAAGAAACCTACTTAGTTTCTGCTTTGGCTCAGAGTCTAAAAGAAAAAAATCTCCCGCAGAATTGTATCCCTTGCAGGTTGGGGTTTAACTACCTGTGGTCTATGAACTACAACTCCACCTATCCAGGAACTTAACAAAAAAATTGGTTCCAGTTCGATGTTTACTGATGGAAGAAGAAAACACAACTTCTTATAGGTTTGACTTCTGGCAAGCCACTTAATCCTTCTGATTCATGGATTCTTTGAAGGTAAAACTTGGATAATATCCTCTTCCCAAGGCTGTTACAATGAGATGAGATCAAGAATGGAAAGGCTCTAAAATAATGCCTGGTAAATAGTAGAGTCACAATCAACTATGACTATTGTTATTAGCCTTTACTTTGTGCCTGGGCTGCAACATCAGGTGTTTTCAGGATCCAGACCATCACAGTTCTCAGTTCCCTTAGTGATGCATATTGGATTTGCACAAACTGTGGGAAACTGGGGCTATATGTTCTAGCCAAGGGCAATCAAAATTAAAAGTTTAAACACTGTGCTGCACCACCACCACCATCCCCCCAAAAATTGCATGTGATTTTTGACCTGTCAGTCTGTGACTGCTACAATTATACTGGGAACACATGATGTAGTTTAAACTAAATTTCACTGGTCTGTTTTGTAACAAATTCTTAAGGTATATATCTTAATCCGAAGTATGAGGTTATGCATTAATGAAAATTAATAAATTAAACAAGATTTTTTTTAAATAAAAGCGTTTTTCCTCATAATATAACCTCAAAGGAGAGACAAAATAAACCCTAATATTCTGAATGACTGCATCCATGTGTTTCAATTAAGAAGCAGTAAGTTATAAGCTTCATGGGCAGAAAGGTTTATTGCTACACTGGAAGTAGTTAAAAATTCCATTGTGTTTCTAATTACCTATTTAATTCCTTGAATATCAATGCTCAATTAACATTACAAATAATCAAGGTTAAAAATATAATTAATGCTAGCATGATTTAGTTATAATTAAACTAATTACACAGATATGTAGTATAATAAGGGACTTGCAGACCATCATGGGGATGTAAATTTATTCTTCCTTTCATGAGCAGCTATTTGAATTTCATTTTCCAATTATTTTACAGATGACAGAATGAAATTATAAAGGAGAGAGTCAATCTTAAAGGGATGAAAAAATTGAGCATACATTTTTGTTTCCTTTTGAAATTCTGATTTCTTTGTCCATATGCACTTGTAAATAGAAAAACTAGGTAGAAAAAAAACTTTAAAGACCACTATAAGCAACAGAAACCCCTTATGTCTTATATCTATGGCTGTAGGGAAAAACAACAACATTATAGTTTTCAATTCCGTACAACACAATGCCCTTTCAGAAAGTTAACTATTACATATAGCTCTCTTTTCATAAATAAACTGTACTTACTCAGCTAGTAAATTCTATTTTCTGTTCTGGCACACAATTAGCTCCTAATGTTGATTTTTCACCAAATGACATAGACCAACCAAAGTGAAATTGGACTCTCTTTTCACAGACAAAAAATAATTGTAACAGTTAAGAGACTACATAGAAAAAGCACTGATTAAACAGGTAGCATTTGGAATCAGATAATACTATCAAGTTTCCAAATTTCTTCATTTAATTTGGAAAGGAATTTTTCTTAAATGGCAAATACATGCCTATTACACAACAACCTGACTTTTATATGGAATATCATGGAACCCTCATTCAAGCATTTGAGTTACTATTATCCTAATATATGGATGAGGAATCCAGACTTGAGAAAATGGGGAAAAGGAGGGAAAGGGAGATCCAGAAAGCAAAAGCTGTAATAAAGCCATAGTATATAGGCTTTTGTGATATATTCTAATCCCATATGAATGAAGTCAGAATGGTAAAAAGTATATTTGGTGAAAAATTTAAAAAACCTTAATTGTTCTGAGAATAACTGGAAACCCACTGATTATCCAGAAAACTGGGCAAATAAAATGACAACCTAAAGTACTTCATGTATAGGGGGAGAGGCAAAATTAAATTCAGTGCATGATATGTGGGTTTATCTGGATAATATCTAAAAAAAATATGCAGAGGCTTTTTAAAGAAAATTATAAACAAGTTAAGTGTTTTTAAAATAGTCTGAATAAATGACAATAATACCATAGTAAAGAATAAGACAAAAATGTATCAGAAAGATGACAAATCTATAATATAAAGATGAAGCAATTATAATCAAAATGCAGGTATTGTGACACTTTTGCTGATATCAAAAAAAGATTTTAAAATTAAGATGTAACAATAAAGGTTCCGAATTACCCAAATATTTCTTGAAAACATAAATTTAATACAAATACAAACTTAAGTGTAAATAAGACCTTTAAAATTAAAATATGGAAAACAGCTCTAAGACCTCAGAAAGATAACAATTATTAAACTAGATTCAAATAGCAAGAAATCACAATGGGAAAAACTGCTAACATGGACTCAATAAAAACAGAATTTCTATCCATAGAAACTTTTAAAACAAAATTAAAATACAAGATAAACTGAAAGAGATTGTATGCAACATATAAAAACACAAAAGGATTAATTTCCAGGAAAAGCTATAAAGTATTCCTATATTAATGGGTAACAAAAAGACAGGCAACCTGGCAGAAGAAAGGACAATGAGCACGACAGACAATTGGCAGAAAGGAAACATGTGTAAACCAAAGCCATGGGAAAAACATTCAAGTTCCTGAGTAATTAGGGAAGTACAAATTAATTTAAAATGAGATTTCATACCTATTATACTTGCAAAAATGTTAAAAATTTTAATAACCGTTATTGAAGAAGGTTATGAAAATGGTTGTAGAATAAGTATAAATAACGTATACTATGCAATTTTTTAATGTTATCTGATATTTAAAAGTGTATCTCTCTTTGCACAAACACCCACACTTAATCATACCACATACATAGACAATAGACAAAATTAGATGTATACACCCAGATATGTAGGTATATTTAAATTAGACATGAGCATAGAAAAAAGACATGCAAATGTTAGCACTGGATTTTAGGATTAAAGGGAAAAAAATTTTGTCCTTTTGATGCCTAGTACATCATAGATGGATAATAGATATTTGTTGAAAGAATTAGTCAATGGGTGAATATGATATTTTTGAGCATTTTTAAACACTGATTTTAAGCCCATACTTTAAAATCTAAAGGAAAATTTCTCCAAAGCTATTAAGGAATGGTTCTATGATCCCAGTAGATAGACTGAAACTAAGGTACCAAAAACGTGTTAGCTCTTTACATAATGACCTTCAGAGAATGTATATATAATAAGCTGCGTGGCTTTCATTATGTATTTTCAACCACAGAAGTCTGAAATCTATCACCAAGTTCCAATAGTTTGCTGTAGTATGAATAAAAAAGGTAAATGACAAAATCCTTAGAATACAGTGTTGAAAATAAGAAGTGTTGGGATCTAGAATGGAATATGGAAACATCTATGTTAGGGCGCACACAGGTGGTGTATGGAGATGGGGTGTATAGAAAAGAGCTGTAATAAAATTAAACTTGTATGATTTCAGTTTGGGTTATTAAGTCAGTTTGCCATAAGGGAAGCCTCAGTAGACCAACCATAACGGCAAATCCAGTCTCCAGGGAGTTTTAAAATATAGAATTTCTTCTTCATAGAAGAGAGAAAAAACAAAACAAACAAACAAAACCCACTAACAGTCCAGACTAGAGCAGAAAGAGAGGTGGCAGCACCCAGGGCCCTGAAGGAAATGTGTCTAGGTAAGCACTGCAGTCGAGAAGGAGCTGCAGAATAGAGAGGCACGTGGAACAAGCATGAAAGTGCTGAATTAATACAGGAATATGAGAACATGGAATAAGCTGTAATAAAACTCTTTGCTGCCTACAGAGCATTATGTGATCAGCTAGCCTCATATACAGCCTCTAGGTTTTAGGACGGCCAGCATTCTCCATCTCATTTGGAGTGAGGGGCATAAATGTCTTCCCCAATTCATCTCATCCCCAAACTTCACTTCGGTGTTTTTAATATGGACACTGAACCCAGACCAAACTAGTAATTATTATCTTAAAGAAAAGGTCTGTGTGGCAAAGAGAAAGAAACCATCTGTTCTTTTCTGGCCACTTTGTGATGGGAACATTTGTGGGTTTATCTAAAGGTGAAGCAAGAAGAACTAGCACTTGCCGTTTTTTAGGGAGCTGTGTTAACTACAAAGAAACTGAGCACCTTCAAGCCTGTGCTGGATGCCTCCGAAGGAGATATACCCTCAGCTGCTTTTGCCCAAAACCTCCTTGACCTTTGCTCTGCCTAGAAATATTGAGCTCAACTGATCTATATTTGGAAGTACTTTCCCCCCTTCTGAAAAGTGGTAATATCGGTAGGTAAATTTGGAGTAAATGACATCCTCACACTCTACTCCACAGGACTAAGGGAGTGCTCAGAATTCTCTGGGCTCGATCATTATCTCCTTAGGCAAAAAAATTTGATTTGACCCAGATTTTACCCTGTGGGAATCCTGATGATAGCATGGCCTGAAGTTGGAAGGATGTCACCAGTCAGCATTCTGAAGGTGGTACTCTTCCCAGCTCCATTCACTCCTAGAAGCCCAAAGCACTAAGTGAAGAAAAAATGTAAACAATAAAATTAAAACTATATTAGAAACAATGTTTATTTTCAACCAACTTTGAGTTGTTAGTTATATTTGTAGACTTTTAAAATCATCTTATTGTATAAAGTACAAATGGGTTACAAAGTATCTTCAAAATCATCATAGCATATGGTATATAAATTTAAGCATTAATACACAGATAAGGAGAACCATGTGTAGAAGACTCAGGAGGATGAGAAGTAAATGCTAACTAGCTCAAATTAGGCATAGATTTCGTATAGTCACATAACTGTAGGAAAATTCTAAGGAATTTTGTCCCTTTGATGAGTATTGTATTTTCTGGAAGTCGTGCCAAAATAATCATTGGTATCTTCCTGAGTTTATTTTTATATATATTTTAAAGTATTTCCTAGACATATTCTATTTCTACACTCCCCATACTCCATACTATCTATCAATCCATCCATCTATCTATCTATCATCTATCTTTTCTTCTCCTCCTTCCCTTCTTCTTCTCCTGCTCCTTTCCTCCTTCCTCTTCCTCCTTCTTTTCCTTCTTCTTCTTCATAATCATCATCATCATCATCAATCTGCACTCCAACCAGCTTCTCGGCCTTCTTATATACCTTGTTTTTCCATTGAAGAGACTGTTTGTTCCCTGTATATTCAGTTCTAACCCAGTTTCTAGGATAATCCTGACCTTAACCAAGAAGGCAATATTGAATGACCATACATTGATAGTCAGTATTAAGTACATTTATTTCTGGATCCAATCCTGTTATATGTTCAAAGTGACTTTCCTTTCTTTTCTAAATCCAGTCTTTATTTTATTTCCCAGTATAAACTTTGCCTAAAATTCTACCTTAGAGCTTCTCTGGGTCCTGCTAATCTCCTTCCAAGGCATTTGATTCCAGATAGCTGCAGTTTGCTGATAGGTGCTGCCATCTACTGACAGACTCTGCTACCATAAAATGGCTTCCTGGCTCCTTGAATCCTGGAAAGCTGACTGCCTCTGGATACAGTTACCCAAACAGTGTCTCACCTAATCATCACATTTCCTATTGGTACCAGTGGATGTCAACTGCTTTCCTGCATTGCACCGTCTTCATCATCATGTTTTTCCTAATCAGCTGGATTACCCATCCATCATCTGAAAAGTGGGCCATCTTGCTCCATACCTGACCTATGCCATGTCACTGTTGTCAGCTGGACCATGTCTGAGCGAGCTGTCCCAAGGTACAATGCCATCAGTCTATCCAAACCATACCTATTCTTCAAGGCTGGATCAAAACCACTGTTTTAAAAGAGCTCTTCCAGCTCATGCCAGCCCACATCTGCCTATTTGTCCTTCTCTGGATTTTATAGCTCTTAAGACAACATCACTCATTTGCCTTTTAACCTTGTTTGACCTTGAGACAATATTTGTGTATATGTTTACAATCTCTTGTTTCCTACTCAATGATTAATTCCTAGAATGAGAGGGACATTTATTAGCCATCTCTGTATCCTCCACAGGTCCTTGAACATAATTTTACATTCTCAATAATTAAGTTGTGATGCTAATAAAATCTTCAGAAAGCAACTCAGATTTAATGGCATTTTAGAATTGTTTTAGATAGCTGGATCATCTTAAGAAAATTTGCAAGTTTTTCTCTTATCCCTTAGAGGCAAAACTACTATCCATTTTCTAAAGCAAGAGTAATAGTTGAATAAGTTGCCTAAGTCTTAGAGAAGCCATGAACCACAATTATAGGAAACAAAATCCTTCCTTAACATTTTGTCCTATTCTATAAGCCACTGTCTGAATTTGAAGGCTAATATTGGTTGTTTTGCTTGTTCACTCAACTTCTTTCTATTTCAGAATACTCATATCTGAAATGCCTACTATCTGCTCCCAGGTAGGACATGGACGCAGATCAGATAATGACAAAACCTACTCTGAATTTTGTAGGGGCTTGGAACAATATAAATGCAATGTGCTCTTTTATTTTTAACAGTTAATTAAAAGCAATCATTTCCAGAACTGATTTCCCTTTATGCATTAAGCACACATCAGGAACAATTTGTATGGCTTCTGTCAGTTCTGATAAAACATTTCCACTTGAATTAATGCCACATGCATGGAAATTTTTCTGAGCTATTTCTACAGTGTGACTTTTCTTTACCTTTTCTTCTCCTTTCCAACTTTTACTACATGGGTCTAATTGGCCACTTAAAGGATACTGAAGTCCAAGTAAGAGCTGAAAGGTTTTCCTTAGTTAATTGGAGTCACAAAATATTTCCACTACATAAGAAGTGATTTCATAAACTAACAATAATTACAACTTCCTTTGACTTGAAACTAACCCCTATCAATTGATCAATAATGTTTTCACAATAGAAAAAGCCAACACTCTACTCATGTTCTGCTTCTATTGATTTTATAGAAATTCCTGAAATTTTCAGGCTTCTTTTAGTTCTGATTTCAGATATACTGAAAGTAACACAAGCATATCAATAATTAGAACTGCATAAGGCTAAAAAACAAAGCTTCTTTACCTCTCCTCTTGGTATGCCCAAACTAATATCTTGCACAGCAGTGGTCTTCTTGCAAAAGCTTTGATAACTTTTACTAAGGTTGTGTAACACAAGAATGTCTCCACTAGTTCGCCCTTCAAACACTCTCAGTTGCTCTTTTTCAACATCTGTATCCTTAGAAGATTTGACTGTGCCTCTGGGGGCAGAGTGACCCCTGGGAAGATAAAGTCAGAATTAATTCACACCTGGAAATTGTATGGAACAGTCTACAAAGAAAGAAAAGTCAGAGATCTGTAAACATAAAAGATAGGGTCTTTGGATCTCTGCAGTATCAATTTTCCACAGTATCCCAGTTCTGCCACCCTGATTGCTGATTACTAGCAGGAGTCCACCTTCATTCACTAATATGAAGGAGACATATACGTTCTTAGCAGGCACTAAAATGGGTCAGCACGAAACTGGAGACACTTTTCAATTTTATGAATAATAATGCCATGCCAGCTTTTTGTGCTAAAATGTATAAAAAGCTATCAACATTATCTTAAGAAATCACCTTGTCTAAACATTCTCAGTAAAGAGATTAAACAGATCATTTAATAAAATACATTGTCTATAAAAATATGCAAATATTCTAGTTTCATAGTATACGTTGGGTTGTATAAAAGGATTGCACAGCAAACACTGCACAAAGCCTTGGGCATCATATTCAATAAGTATTCGTTTGATGGATACAAATGTCATTTTTATTGTAATTTATTTACACTAAATCTGAACTCCTCATTTTTCAATCTTCTTTATGATTTTCAATCTGTTGCATTTCAACTTTCAAATAAATTTCAAATTCCTATGTAAACTGTAAAATGTAATACATTATAATGATTCAGAAGGTACAAAAAACAAAAAAGGTACAGATCACTGAGTTAACTCCATACCAACATCAATTCCCTGTTTCTGACAATATAATATGGCTATGTGATACATAGTATCACATTATCTTTTGGCAAAGCTGGTAAAGGAGACATAGGGACTCTCTGCTATAGTTGCAACTTCTTATGAGTCTTAAACTACCTTGAGAAGCAAAGGTAAAATAAAACAGTAATATATATAAAATAAAATATACATTGCCTGGTCCCAGCACCCACCAGCTCCTTTCTCTGTTTTTTCCACATGTGGAATCACTACTTGATAGACATATAATTTCGTCCACAAACAGCATAAATGATGAGAAGATATAGCTAGGTATTCAGGAATATACATTGTATAGTTCCATTTATATAACATTCACAAGGCATGAGAAAATAGTGGAAATAAGCATAGCAGTTGCCTGCAGGGTGGCTAGCAGCTGGAAGGGTTCAATGAGGGGGCTTCTGAGAGCTGTTAGTGTCCAATGCAGTAATCTGAGAGAGAATCACATGGGCAGATTCAATTTGTAAAAATTCATTGAACCTTATGCTTTATATATATATATATGGTATAATTCTATAATGTTTGCTTAACATAAAGGTAAAAAAGGTGCAGACCTAATCCAATCTCACCTTTTCCAGTTAACCCTGAATGCCGTCCTGGCTTTCCAGAATTCTTTTTTTTTTTTACATGGGCAGGCATCAGGAATTGAACCCAGGTCCTCGGGCACAGCAGGCAAGCGTTCTTACCTGCTGAGCCACCGTGGCCCGCCCTCCAGAATTCTTTTTGATGCTCCAACAGGAAATTGTACCATTCCATTCCTGGATCCATCCTTGCTGTCACTGGGAAGCTTTCTACATACAAACTTGGGTCCCACCCTCTGAATTTCTGATCTCCTGGTTCTAGGTCAGGTCGAGGTATACATAATTGTTTAAATCTCCTCAAGTTATTCTAATGTGTGGAAGATACTTGACCAAGGTTACAGGCACAATTCCATATACTTTTACTTCCATCCAACTACACTCAGAAATGTGCTATTTCATTATCGTACAACTGACAGTCCAAAAACAATGGAATCTATTTCATAGAGGAAGATTCTGAATGGATTCTAAGTGTAGCAGGGCCTTACAGATACGCAGCACACCTAAACTTAGGAGAGAAATGCCATCCTGAACAACATGAATGTTCTGATCCAGCCAGCCCGCAGCGTCCAGACAGCAGAGTAGAATCCAAATGGGAGAGAGAAGAGGCAAGAACTCTCAAAAATCCACCTGGGATGACTGGAGGTCAGGATTTCTTAATAGAAAACCCAAGACCAGCAGCACAATGTTGGAGACTCGATCACATACCCATAAAAGACATATTCAAATCTTAATCCATATTTTTGTGAGTGTGAACCCATTCGCAGGCAGGACTTTTGAAGAGGTTATGAATTGTGGCTCGGATTCATTTGCAAATATGATCTTATAAAGACACTGTTTAGAGAAGACCAAATTGATTCCAATGGGTATTAATTCATATGATGGGAGTTCTTATAAAGAGAGGAAATTCAGGTGCAGTCAGTCAGAAATGGAAGCCAGAGAAGAGAGCAGGAGCTCCATGAGATGGAGAACTGCCCTTGCCAGAAAGCTACTGACTCCAGGAGAAAGTATGACCTTGCCAACGTCTCAATTTGGAACTTCTAGCCTTCAGACCATGAGACAACAACTCCCGGTTGTTTAAACCAACCCACTGCATGGTATTTTTTCTGACAAATGAAAATCCATGGTCTGCAGGATCAGATCCAAAGAGGGGAGGTTAGGGAAAATGATAAAACAGTGGGCTCAGCACACTCAGGACCATGGACAGCATCAACTGCCACTCACAGGAAGATAGCTGAGGTGGAGGGAAGGCAGGAACTCTCCATTCCCTAAATACAGAGAACATGTTTGTTTCTATTCTCATTCAAGATTCAACTACTACTAAAAAGTAAGATTTTAGTTGGTTTCTAGCCAACATATTCCCTGCCTAAAGGAATAGATAGTCAAGCAATACAAGATGTATCGGAAATATTGTGAAGGCATAAAATCTAGCCAAGGAAGCAGAGGGGAGACAGGAGGAGAATCTGGCAGTGAGAGAAGTGAATCCTGTTAAAGGATACAGACTGAGTACACATGTGCATCTATGAGGGGTTAGCCACAGAATTCGAATAGCTTGATTGAATATGAGGTGCCAGATTTGAGGTGGACCTGCTAAGAACTTTGTACTTTACCTTTTAGGAAATGGTCACTGACCTGGTTAGATTTGGATTCTCAAAAACAAATTGACCCAGTTACATAATCAGAGTAGCAATCATCTATGAGGGAGTAGTAGGGGAGTAGTGTCTAAATTGAATTACATGTCCATGCTCTGTAAACTTCATTTTGTCAAAGAACAATAGTGACCATTTACCTGGATTACAAAGGTATTAGTTTAAAATATGGTTTAACTTATACTTTTACTGCACAAAGCAAATGTAATAAAGGAAGCCTTCTTTTAAAAGAAAAGTCTTTTGATACCAGAGAGCAGAGCACCCTGACATTTCCCAAAGGGGACGATTCTGTACTATCATCACCTAACAAAGAGAATAACATAGTAAAAGAAATAATGATATCTGGGAAAGGGTGCATGGTTATCTGCACTGAATTTCTATACACACCTGCTCTCAGGAGCTAATAATATTTAGCTACAAAAATCAATTGTATTATGGTATTAACCAAATTCATCTCGGGTGCTACAGTCAAAGTAATGGGGAAACTGAGCAATTTGAAGGTGGAAAATACATTGAGACAATTAAATAATTGGAAAAATTGATCTCACAAGTTGTTACCTTATCTGTTGACATTTTCCTCTCTAGCTGTTGAATGATACCAATAGAAAGTTATACAATCATAACTCATTAGAAACCATATATAACAATAATCAGGCGTGTTTCTTATCTAGCAACCTCCAGGTGAAGTTTTCTCTTTTTCTCTTTACCCAACAGATTCTGAGCCATTCAACAATGCAGAAGAGCAGGGCATACCTTCGCTGCCGCAGAAAGTCCCAGTGCAGCAGAATCCTCACGAGGAGAAGAACTGTGCCCTGTAAGGTCAGTTCCACAAAGATCCAGCCCAAGAAGTTCATCTCAAAGGGACTCACATAGGGATCAATGCCAAAGTTGTGGGTCAGGTCATATTTGATCTGATTATAACAGAGTTCTATCAGTCCTTGACCCAGGCAGAATTGAGGGAAAATGGTGAAGACCCACTTGAGAATGTCATAGATGTTCTGTAAATTCTGTGCAAAGAAAGAGAGCAAAACAGAAGTCAAATGAGAAGTTATCTCTCATTTAATAACACATACCAATAACTCCCATTTCTCCTTGGCCAGTATAACTTTCCTTACCTCAGCCACTCAATGACACAATCAGAACAGCCTAATGAACACCCCCCTCCCACCTTCTCTACTTCTCTATAGTCTTCCATCTCTCTGCCGTTGTTGAATACAGTTAATGAAAAACATCACCCTCTGGCTATTGCTAGTAAAACACAGGGATTCCAATGTTTATGCTACCCAAGACTCAAATATTTCCATCTAACATTGGTCATTACTCTTTCCCAGTCTCCTCACTGATTTCAAGCCTTCTCTACTTTCCTCAAATCACCTCAGTCTCAGAAGAAATCTCCCAATTTTCAGAGGTCTTCAATCTCCCAATATTCCAAGAAAATTCATCATCCTCACTTCCCCTTTGCTAACTCACTTCACTTACATTAAGTCTTCCTGCCATCTTTCTTGAAAAGAAAGGTTTTTATTGTGCTCAGGATTCCATCCTTCCCCTCCTCTAGGATTCAGACCACCAATTGTGCTCTCTCTCCTACATCAGCCTCCTCTTTACTGGTGACTTTCTTTAGTGTCTATCATGCTCAAGTCCTTCTCATCCTACAGAAACAGCAAACCCTCCCTTAAACTCACATTTTCTTTGCCTACCATTATTTCACTCTTGTATGAAAGTGTTGCCTGTTTTCTATTTCCACATGATCACCTCTCAGTCATTTGGTAACCCATTGTCATTTCTTCTGAAACTCATTTCACCAGGTCACCAAAACTCTACTATTGAATAATGCAATGAACACTTCTCCCTGGCTATCAACTGATCTTTTATAAGTACTTGTCACCAGCGAGCCCTTCTTCCTTTCAAGAAGCTCTTTTCCTTTGACTGCTTTCCTCCAACCTTACCAGCTGTCATGGTCAGGTTCATGTGTCAACTTGGCCAAGCAGTGGTACCTGTTTGTCTGGTTGGGCAAGTGCTGTCCTGTCTGTTGCAATGAGGACATTTCATAGAATTAGTTCATGATCATGTCAGCTGCATCCACAACTGATTCTATTTGTAATGAGCCAAGAGGAGTGTCTTCTGCAATGAGTGATGCTCAGTCTAATCACTGGAAGCCTTTTAAGGGGATTCAGAAGAGACAGGCTGCTCTTCTTGCTTTGGCTGGCAAGTCTCTCCTGTGGAGTTCATCCAGACCCTCCATCGGAATCATTGGCTTCACAGCCTGCCCTGTGGATTTTGGACTCTGCATTCCCATAGTCACATGAGACACTTTTATAAATTTTATATTTGTGAGTGTTCCCTATTGATTCTGTTTCTCTAGAGAACCGTAACTAATACACCATCATCCACTGTTGTTTAGACTGTCAGGGATTCTGTTTATTGTCTGTGTGTCCAAAGTATCGGCCTTCAGAGTTTTCTCCCTGACCAGTGGTTTCTCACACTGAACTCACTACCTTCTCTGGACTGGTGACTGCCAAATCTCTGTTCTCAAGCCAGATTTCTCTCCTAAGCACCAGACTGTGGCTCCAGCTTCTCAGTGCACATCTCCTCATGTACTCCATGAGCATTGAATTTGACATGTCCAGAATGATGGCTCTTCCCTATCAAAGTTCCCAACATATTTATTGAAGATCTACGATTTCCCACGCTCTGTTCCAGGTGCTAGGATATAACAGAAAATGTCCATCACAGGGTCTACACTTTGAACCTAGCCTCAAAACTAAGAGCCAATAAATTCCTATTGTTTACGTCAACCCATTTGCATTGCATGGTATTTGTTTCAACAGCTAGGAAACTAAAATAAGTAGTCATAAATTGATGTGAGTATTTAAATAAGCGAATATTTACATAACTTGTGAAATGCCTATTCATATTTAGAATATAGAAGGTGATAAATATGCATAGTTGTCATTTTCAAAAATATTAAAATTAGATGGTATTGAAAGGATAAGAATAAATTAAGGGGAAGGAGATCAAAAGAGATCAAACAGGATATAATTATGGAGAAGGCAGAAAAGATGATGGGCTGAATATCTGTACATTAAATTAAATAATAAATATATACTGGATAAATTATATATGCCAAATAATTTGATATTTCACATGAGTTATGTTATCGTTTTTACCATAAGTGCTTGATGAATATTAATTTTAATTTTTAATGATATTTAAATTACTGCAATGTTAATATATCAGGTGGCCACTGGGTGCTTTCTGTAAGTCTTCGTTACTTTTAGGTTTATGCAACTTATCACATTTCATTTTCAATAAATTTACAAAGTACTGAATACTAAGTGAATGTTACCAATCAGGACAGTCTTACAGAGGATGATAAACCTATCCCATCCTCACTGTGGCAGAGCCAGGACTTTAACCTGATCTTTATGATCCAAATCCTAAGATCTTTCCATCAGGGAACACAGCCTTTGGTGAGATGGCACTGAAAGTATAATCTATGGACTTGATCTTTAGACTTGGTGTTGCTACTTTAAAGTATTTAACCCAGAAAGACCTTTTTTCACTAGAACTAACCAACAAGGGTATGGAATCATTTAGACATTGAGAGTTACAGTTTGCATCTTTCTCTCTTTATGTTCAAGTTCAATAGTTGATCTATAAATAAGCAAGTTGTTGTTAATATAGAAGCAAAATTGTCATAATGAGTATACATGAAATGCAAAATGGGTTCATCATAGCATAAATATTAAGGAACAATATGACAAACTTGTCAATTCTATATTTAATGGTAGATGATCTCCGTTTTCTCTTACGATGCAAATTTACAACTCTACTAGCATAAATGCAGTTTTAAATTATTGGTTTGAGGGCAAGAGAAAATTCAATAAAGGCATTTATTATTAGATTATGGTTTATTGTCTCTTGCATACAGACACAGGAAAATTCTGAAAGTTTCATTTATTTTTCCCTACTGCCTATCTTGACTGACTGATTGTCACTATTTATACATTTTAAGCAGTCCTAAAGAGGCTTATTAATCCCACTTTTCATAAAACTATGTCTCTGGATCAATTAATGCACCATAAAAAGGAAATTCTATTACTAGCTATAGTATAGAAACAGCAAAGCATTACAGCTTTAACTCAGAAACTGATAATTAGGGAAATGACATATAAATGATGATAACTTTATATCTGACCTTAAAGACTTCACAATGGTCTCGATGCAAATACGAACAAAGCACAATGAACATTGACTTAGCAAATAATTCATACATATGAGGGGAGTGTACCTGTACAAATTTATGGGCATAACCATTGATTATGTGGAGGTAAGTGAATTGATCATTGTGTAGAGAAATAAATTACTGAAACTCATGAGCTTACCCATACCTATATTATCTCTTCCCCATGAAGAATCCCCTCCCCCAAAATAAGAGAGATAGGTCTTCCAGATCCTAAGTTAGAACCTAACATTCATTTTCTATCAGAATCAGCTTATAAATTTGGTAAAAATTAGAATGGTCATATTAACACTATAATTTGTACACACAGTGGTTAATGCTAGTTAAAGTGGTTTTTAAGACCAATCTATAAATCCAGTCACCTTTCATAGCATTGATCTTATAAGAACACATTGCAGACTCTATAATTTAAAAATGATCATTTTTAATCATTTATAATGCTAATTTTCATAAACAAAGTGCAAAATAAACAGCAAAGGTAAAGAAAGACCCCAGCAAAAGCAAATTGATTTTGACCCATTTTTTTTTCCACAAACAACTTATGTCTGTTGCTTTTTGCCAAGTAAGCAATGCGTTGATTAGCTGGATGTAGCAATTCTGTTCCACCTATCACATTATTAGAACCCCAAGGATAGAATGGCTCCAGGCTAGTTTCTTCTTTTGGTCTAGAAAATCCTTCCTTTTTCCTTTTCCTTTTGGAAATAACTTCTCCTTCTTTGTTTCTGTCACAGAAACAAAGATATCCACTTCTGATTTTCTCACCCTTGAGATTATGGCTTGAGTCTGTTTCCCTTTGCACTTTAGTTCATGACTGACATCCCTAACGGCCCCTGTCTTATTAGAGAGCTGATGGAGGAGGAGGGAACATTGTATAACTAGCCAGTGCTGATTTCAATTTTCTCCTCAAGTTAAAGCCAATTAATGGCTCTGAAAATTCTTTATTTAGAATTGGACATGTTCATATCAATTATTGTCAAAAATAGATCTGTAAAAATCACCAAATGGATAGCTTCCTTCACTGAATGTATACATACTTTACCACTTACAAATGTGAGGCATGATAATAAAAACTAACATCCTCGCCACCATATGAGAGTCTGCTAACTCTCTGGAAGTCCAGTCACGAACAAGTGAACCTGACTCATTTGAAATAGGCATCAGACCCTGTTTCATTTAAAATGAGACCAACAACCAACACATCCTTCAGAACCAGTAGGTTTATATCATTTCCTGACTATTTTCTCAACTCATGGGTCATTCAAACTCCTAGTTACCTGGAAATTACTAAATCCATGCAAACAGCAGGGAGTTAGCAGAGAGCAGTGTGGTCTGAGGTATAAAAGGAAAGCAGGAATGAAAATGATGGGGGAAGAGGAGAGTGCAAAATCTAAAGTCCATTACCATGGGTAGCATATGGAATGCTAAGCACAAAAAGGATGGGTTAAAGCAGAGGCCAAGAACCAGGCATGCCACAGTGGGGAGGAGACAGGAGAGGAAGGAGAAAAACATATGATAAAAGTGATATACTAGCAGAATCAGACTGAAGCTTGACCTAGAAGCCTGCTGGCAATGATACCCTAAAAAGTGAGATAAAAACAGGTATGGCCTATTGATTAGAGATGCTCTTTGGGAGAGGCATTTTCCTTTTAGGGAAAAAGTTCTTCAATCTCAAAGTCAATCCACAGAGATGGCCCTCTGCCCCAATACCTTGAAAGTATCAAAACGAACTTTGCACCAGGGAAGCGGGCAGAATCACCTCTGATAAACCTCTAGACATACTCTTCTCCGAGAATGTGGGAGCCATTGTGGCCGACCCTACTCAGTTGTGCCTAAATCCAAAGGGAAGAATGTCTGTCCCCTCTCATATGACACTTTGACAGGACAGATTTCATTCATTCATTCATTCATTCATCCGTCTATTCAGTAATTCATCAGCAAAGAATCACTGAGAAAGGTGATGGAGACACAGCAGTGACCATTTTCAGCAGCTAGACCCTATGGAGTTGCTGAAATTGAGTATTTCTTTGCCACCCATTGCCAAGTCAGGCTATGGCTTTTATAAATGACATTAGAGTTAAATTCTTACAATGGAGTTTAAAGGCAGTGGACATAAGTACATTTCCATTTAACCCCATTTGGCAAAGCAACGTAATAGGCATAGTGGACTCTCTTCTACCTTTGAGGAAATGAGGCTGAAGCTTACTGACCTGGGCTTTGGAGATGATGGCCAATAACCGAGGCATGATGGTCATGAGCATGGTACAAAGTCCAAAGATGAAGTTCAAAGAGATATAGGAGATGAAGGCTACATCTGAGCTTGAGAAGATTCTGGACATCAGATACATCCATGGAATAGTTGCATATCTGAAAAGTAAAATTAAGAAATAAGGTGAGCTTATCATCGAATTTATGTACATAATGACTGAAGTATAGATGAGGTTTTATTGGCCTGGTCATTTTTCTCACAAAGTGAACCAAAACACACTTTGCTTAATATATCCTACAGTATTTTCTAAAGACAAAGCATCATTTCTGGATCTTCTGAGAACACTGTGATATCCAGGAAAGAGCCTGGATTGCATTCAAACACACATCTCAAGGATGGGTTAGGACTTGCCAGGTCTGGACTTGGAGAAAATCAGTTGACTTTCCCCATCTTCTCCTCCCTGAAAATGGTTGTTTGGGTCTTGGTTCCTTGCTTTGATTCTTATCAAATTACCTACTTTTTTGTAGATAGAAATAAAAGATATCTGGAGTAGGAAGACCTGTGGAACTCTGTATAAAAATAAGGCATAAAATAAAAACCAAAAGCTTCCTTTTGAAGTCAATTACATTTTGGGCACTGTATCACTAGCTTCCAGAGATGATACTGGGAGGTGGATACGATGATCCTATTTTTAAAGGCAGGGCCATAGGGGATTAAGAAAGTTAATTTAAAATGGCTTGATCAAACTTTCCATAGCTAATAAGTAGAGAAGTTAAAAGTGGGATTCAGTTCTGTGTGCCACAAAGCCAGGTTGCGCATGGCATTTTTAAACATGGAACGCTAGAAACAGTCCCTACAAGTATCAGAATACATCAAGATCCAAGAAAGGACCCACAATGACCCTAAAATGAAAACATCTATATTTCTACTTTCTTTCTCCATAATTCTTGAGCCAAGTTCCACTCATGCCTAACTTCCTTCAGCTTCTTTCTGTCATGGTACCCACTCTACTCCATAAAGGAAGCTGGTACTTTGAATTATGGAAGCAAATGCCAGCAGAGAAGTCACTTACATGAAATCTACCTTTCTCATGACTTCTATATATCAGGAACCCTGCAATTCCTCTGCACACTCCAGATAAACTTGACACTGCTGTCTTGCTGTGACTTATTGGTTAAACCTACAAAACTCCAGTGTCTTCTGAATGCCTAAAGTTTTCTGAATACATTCACTAGTTCTGAAAATTATGAGATTTCAAAATGATGTGAGAGATGTTAGACCCTCAAGATAGCTATTTTTATTTAGTGTAGTGTAGTTCCTTTTTCATATGAAATCTGTAATATTGGAATAGATCCCTGGGTCAAAGAGATATATTCATATTTCAGAATAAATATATAAATGTGTGATACTATAAATGAAATTTGATTTTATTTCATAGATATCATTCAAGAGTAACCTGACTTATAATTTGGGTATAAAGAAATGACGCATGCAAAAGTTTTAAAACAATTGTCCTAAAATAGTTACTGTACCAAATAATTAAACCTAAACAATTATCAAAAAGGTAAGCATGACTTCTTAGTGCTTTAAACTGTCAACATCTCTGTCAGAAATAAAGTTTCAAAAAGAAGAATCAAACCTTTACATTTACTCACACCCCATAAATCACATCCTAACTCCCTCATACTCTGCGCCTTATTGTCCCTTCCACAGCCTGTATCAAAAACTGCCCTCCCTCATCTGTCTGCTTTGAAATAACGGAATTGGAAGTGTTTTTTGAAACTGAAATATAGGCATTTGCATCTGTTTGTGAACCAAATTTTGGGGCTGCTCTAATTGCTGTAAATTTCCTTCTTAGAGGAAGCAAAAATCTCTCAAACTTGAGACTACTGATTCAAGCTCAATATTCTAGAACAAAGTGTGCCAAGTTGGTTCTTTTTTTGCAAGTGACAGCTCCTTAAATAGCTGAAGATAACCATTTTGGTCCCCTTCAGACTCCACTTCAAAAGATCACACATAGCCAGGCCATTTCATTGTTCCTTATACGAGAAGGTATTCAAGAAACTCTCTGTTAAATTTTGCAATGTGGGGGTTAGGATACCTGCATAGCAGAACTTCACACGGCATTTGATGTGGCCTGCCTGGTACAAAGCACAGGGTTACAAACTCCTTTCGTCAGAATCTTCATAACCAATAATGCCATCTCAGAATATAGTGACTTCATCATTCTGCCGTCAAGACTGAATGACCCAACCTGTACTTGAAGGACCAGTTAACACTCTAACACTAATCTCTGCTCCATTTGTGATACTTCAGCATCTGTACCTTGATACTCTTTTACAAGAGTTTTCTATAATAGATCATGTCATCTTAATTGCCGACAAGTGGGTCAAAGCATTATGGAAGAAAAACAGAATCAGGGACAAAGCCATAGCCTTAAAGGGTACCACCAGAGAATTCCTATCATTACATTAATGATCAGTCTCTGAGTGTGTTTTTCAATCTGCTTTGAATCCATCCATCTTTCTTTACATTTCCATTAATAATCTTCTCTAATATTTGGTTCAAACACTTTGTTGAAATCAACACATTGGCAGCTTCAGTCTTCCTAATTTTTTTAAGAAATAAATTAAATGGTTTATATGACATGATTTATTTTTTTGGTGAAACCTGTGGTGGTTTCATAATCTCCACACTTTCATTAAAACATAATATCACTTAGATAATTATAGAATTTGCTGGAGATTCACATACTGTTTACAAATTTCTGGAATTTGTGGGAGGAGGTTTCCCTTTGAAAAGCAGCTCCTCCCTCTTCACTGAATAAATTTCCCAAGACCTAGGACAGGATTTTGTGATCTTACCTTCTTAATCTTTTAGCATGAAATATGGAATTTTTCTGGGTCATAAAGTTTCAGTTTGTTTAAATTAACCAGTATCTCTTTTTTTTCTGACATTTTTAGGCTTTGATTTCCCTTTTTTGGTGTTACTTCTCCCCCTTTTCAGTTTTTTTTTTTTTTAATTTGCATATGGGCAGGAGGCACCAGGGATCGAACTCCAGACCTCCAGCACGGCAGGTCGGAGCTCTGCCTGCTGAGCCACGGCAGCCGCCCCCCCTTTTCAGTTTTATGTCAAATTTTCCTTGATAAAGTGAAAAAAAAGGGAGAAACATGTTTCTGAGCACTTTTATTTTATTATCACTTATGAAGATTTATTCATTGATCCCTTATTTCTTCAGACTCCCAATAGGTAAATAGCACTGTGTAATGACTGGACAGGTTCTTGGATTTCAGCTCATTCTGGGATTTAGGCTTTTAAGGCTACCCTGAGACTGCCTATACTTGTGGGGTTTTATGGAGAAATAAGAGGGGTTTTATGGAGAAATAAGAGGAAAGTCAACTTATATGGTCCCTCAGAGGTAGCCAGAGGGCATTTAGACACTGTGGCTCCCTAGATAGGATCTTGTTGCTCTTCTATCTTGTAAAAGGCCACAACTTACAGGGAAGACCACCATTTCAGAGTTGAATGGGTAACTGTGCTCCAGTGAAGGAAAAATCTTTTATAATCTAAATTTATCTGTGAAGCCCCTGCAATGTTTCCCTGTGCTATTATTGGCCTGACTCTCTTTGACTCTTCTTGACTGGAATTGGCACTAATTGCACACACTGTCTGAATTATCTCTTTAGATACTCTCAGTCTCTCTAAGCCAAGAATTCTTAACCCTGTTGACTTATGAATTGTTTAATCTCTGAAACACTTCACAAAATGTCACAAAGCATTTGTCCAGAGAGAATTCTTACCTTAATTCAGATTTTTAAGGGGATTCACAAACAAGGCAAACTTAATAAAACTTTCAAAAAACATGTATAAGAGTTCCGAGCCACTTGATTTTTGTCCAGTTTTTAAAATTTGCTCTCCTAAAAGCTCAAAAATAGTGTTATAGCAAAGTCTATTTTACCTACACTACAGACAGGATAACATCATCCATTAAATTTGAAATAAGTAAATTGAAATCAAACTATTTTCTCAGAACTGGGAACACACATATATAGATCTTTATATATGGGTTCATAAATTTCCAGTTGAGTATAATAATAAGACTACTTTAAGCATACCTTAAAACTAAAAACGTAACATCTTTTAAATATTAAAATAATTACAATAGTAACATTAATGGCTAAAATTAATTTACTGTGAGCTCTATACTAGGCATTGTACCTGATGTTTATATGAACTTCTTAATTTAATCATCACAGCAGCACAGTAGGAGTTTTACAGGGAAGAAACAGAGGCTGAGTTAGTAATTGATTTTCCCAAGCCCACAAAGTCAGCAAGTGGCAATATCAATATTTCCAAGCAGACTTGTCTATCTATCTGTCCTATCTGCTTGCTTGCCTGCCTAGCTATTTATCTGTCAGTCTGTCTGTCTGTCTATAACTATAACATCCTATCCATCTATCTGTTCATCAATTCATTGATCCAATAATGATATTTACTTCCTTAGGTAAAATTCTTGTCCTCTAAATAGATAACTTGAATTAGCTTAGGTCACTGGTATAACTATGAGCTGTGTGAATGCCATTGCATTTGTTTTCTTTGCCTTAAATACAAGTAGAATGTTTTGTTAAAAAAAAAAAAGTATTAGCCTTGAATCATATATATTAGTATGTTGATTAGTTTCCTCACTCTGTACTTTAGAAAGCGTCTCTTACATACTTAACTTAGATGTAGATATATAAGAAGGCGCATAATTATATATTCTGGATAGCAGGTGTGGATAATTTGGGGATCAGTAGCAATGATTCCAACTTCTGATTTTTCAATTTTCCTCTGAGGAAAAAAATTCTGGAATTTAGACAAAACGTTTCCAAATAACTGATAGCATAGGAGAGGGAAATAAATGGTAGGCTTAGGGCCTCCTGAGAGAAACTCCCCCAATTCAATTTCAGAGGTAACTGGATTATGAGTCTGAGCCTCCAGATTAATGTCAAAGTGAGAATAACAGTGAATCCATTTCAAACTGCACACGTGTGCCGAACACCTTGAGGGCCTTTCTGAGACAGGGCAAAGCCTTCGTCATTATGACCTCGAAACTCTCCCTTCCCCCACAGAGCATTTATTATCTTGCTCAAACGCATTTTCTCAGCATTGCTTGGAGAAGCCACATAATTGCTTGAAAAGAGAGAAAATCATGAAGCCGACTGTGGTTCAGAGCCATCCTGAGGGTTTTCACTTTCAGAAAACAAACCATAATTTTGCAGCAGCATTTCTCATCACATACCCGAAAAGTGCCAGCAGGAGGGCCGTGGCTGCCAAGTTCTCCCGGAAAGTAAAAGCTGTTAACTGGAAGGCGACAATAACGGCGACACACAGGCAGACGGAAACCAAGTAAAAGAGCTGAGGAAATCATAAGGAGGACAGGGGGACCTGTTATATAAGATGAGCATATTCATCATCATCTACTTCTCTTGAAGTTTTCCTTTCAGCTTGCACTTGACTTTATCTCCTTCTAAACTACTCTGCAAACTGGAAGTTGCATAGCAATGCAATTAGCCTTGGAGTGCCACCTAGATCTATCTCCTTAGGGAAGGGCCTTATAAAATTCCAGGTTCCTACAACATATATCTTAGGTTCCCACCACTCCTACAATGAAGAATAGACTCTTCACCCTGTTCTACGAAGACCTTGGTGGGACTTCTCACCTCCCTTCCCAACCCCACTTTGAGGACCTCCCCCCACCCCACACAAATGCTTTCCTGGCAAGCTCTCACACTCGAAGCTTTCTCTTCCTTTGAGGTCTCTTCAGAGGTCTCCCCAACATCATCCCCCTTGTTGACTTCTTATTTGTCAAATCTCAGCTTAAATGCCACTTCTTGGCATCCTTCTTTGACCACCCAACTTCATTCCTGTATTCATTCTATAAATAGATCTAGTCATCAGCCAGTTATATCTTGTGTGTGTATTTGTTCACTTGTTTACTTGTTTGTTTTCTGCTTCTTCTCATAAGAATATAAGCTCTTTAAGGGGAGAGACCTCTGCCTTATTTATTGCTCTAAGTTCAGCACAACAGACACACCTTGACTCATGGGGCTCTTCAATGATATGTGTTAAATGAGTGATTGTACAGAGTAAGCAAGGAGTGATTGGAGGAAAATGGACAATGGTCAACAAGCAAATAATACTCCCTGCCTTTAAACCCCAGGGTGAAAAAGAGTGAGGAGGATAAAGGGATAATAAAGTAAGGACTGCAGAAAAGAGAGGAGGTGCTGGGATTCTGGAAACTTCAGATGCTCCCTGCTGTTCTGTTTACTTGTGAGTTATCATTCTATCTTGGTATCTCCTTCTGCTTTCCCTGGGAAAACCATGGCCATTAGATGTCATTAAATGTCAGACATTAGAGAGTGGACAGGCCAGCAGCAGCACATGGCTTTAGCAACAGAATTGAGGCAGGAGTCAGGTTTGCCTTCCAACACATGTCATGCCTCTCATATGATCTCAGGTAAATCCCATTCTTGAAGATTAGGGATTAGATGTCTAGCTCATCTCAGTCTTGCCTGATATCCATAACTTGCCTGAAGTGCTTATAAAATGTAGATTTCCAAGTCCTACCAGACCAGTTGAACAATCTTTAGTGATAGGCCCTGGGAAATCCTGATGGGTCATAAATTTACAATGATTATCACCCCTGGCCAAGTGTAGAGAAGAACCTGATTAGATCAAATGATCTTCTAGAGTTGAGGTAATTTTTAGGTGTGACCCATATAAATTGTACATAACCACCCCCCCCCAAACACACACAAAAAACTCATGTCGCCTATTCAAAAAGAAATAAATCAGCTAAATTATGAGCCAGCTCAAAGGAACAAACATGACGAGACCACTGATACACCAGACTGTAGGACAGAGAGATAGGCCATGTGTGGCTAGTGTAGCATCTGTTGTATTGAAGGAACTCTTTAAATTCCAGAATTTTTTCCCTTCTGTTAACTAAGGTCCTTAACAGAGCTTCTGTTAAGTAAGGTCTTCTACAATACAGGGTGAATCACATTTATAAGGACAAAGCAACACTTTCCTATGTAAAGGACAATTCTAAGTAACGTGGAAAGAAGATATTGACCACTGAAGCGCCATTTATCACATTACATGTGCTTTTTGATTCAAGATAAGTGTTTTGGCTTCTGGTAAACAACATGACATTGCATCTGTTACTACCCTCTTAAGGAATGAATAAAATGGTCTGGAGGATTTCCACTGGAGAATTGAATACATAAAGGAAAATGCTGATACCTTTTACTCATATATGCAAAGAGGTACAGGTCATGCTGGAATTTGTTTTATGTAAGCAGATGACAGATTATTTCTAATTATTTTTATCACCTCACCTACCACCTCCCAGAAAAAGCATATTAAAGATGATTATTTTCTCATCTCCCCATTAAGAAATTTCATATTTCTGTGCAGGTCCCTAATTTTCCAGATTTGCACTATGCAGCTTCTTACTGTTAGGAAGCAATTCTAAATGATTGATGGTGATAATTAAGGTGGCTAAACTTGAAACAGTCTTACCAACAAATGATGCTTTTTTTTGTGGATGGACCGAGGTACCCAAACCCCTTCCCCCAAACACAGACACACACTAAATGATCACTATTGCCGAGGTACACAGGATTGCATTCCCTCATCCTACCATGTCATACAGGAAGTTAATGAACCAGTATGTCCTGTAGCCAAGACCGCTAAGGTGCTGCAACCTCTTGGCCCCAGTCACCCTGTCCTTCACCACGTAGCTACCAATTGATGCCGACAGGATAGAGAACCCCAGCACGATGCAGAGGGCAACGCCACACTGACGGATACTCTCCAAGCTGTAGGCAAAATAAAACAGTCAGTCAAAGTGCGCCGGTCTCCTTTTGGTTATTAACAACCAGCGATAATAATAGTCATAAAAGCCATGAAAGAAGAACTTATGATTGACTAGGCTTATTGACCAAGTACATTTTGATTATCCCTTATTAAATTTCCTTGTACTGCTTTGAAAGGATTTACATAACCTAGAAAAGCCATGTTTTAATCCTAATCAATCTTGCGAGAGCAACAATTTCTTCTCATCTCTACTTAGTACTATAGGTTAAAAACTTGGTTAGGTTGTCTCCATAGAGATAGGACTCAAACAATTGTGAGTATTAAACTTGATTAGCTAGAGACATGTCTCCACCCATTGCATGTGGATCTTGATTAGTTTACTGGAATCCAATGAAAGATGAGACATTTCAGAGACAGCTTCTCTTGAGAATGAGGAGGGAGTCACAGCACCATGACAGAAGGCTGAGAGAAACACAGAGTCCATCAGCCAGCGACCTTTGGAGATGAAGAAGGAAAACACCTCCCAGGGAGCTTCATGAAGCAAGAGGCCTGGAGAGAAAATTAGCAGATGCCACCATGTTTGCCATGTGCCCTTCCAGCTGAGAGAGAAACGCTGAATGTCATCAGCCTTCTTGAACCAAGGTATCTTTCCTTAGATGACTTAAATTGGATATTTCTATAGCCTTGTTTTAATTTGGACAATTTCACAGCCTTAGAACTGTGAACTAGCAACTTATTAAATTCCCCATTTGAAAAGCCATTCTATTTCTGATATATTGCATTCCAGCAGCTAGTAAACTAGACTACCCCTCAACAACATTTTGAGACACGTATTGTTATTCCTAGTTTACAGAAGACATAACTGATAATCAGAAAGATAAAGGAGCTTTCGGGATTTGCCTAACTCAAAGTTTACTCTTGAACATTGACCTGAACTTCCATAAAAATTAAAAGAAATTCCCAGGGTGGTATCCATGGTAAGCTGTCGCTTTATTCATATTGGGACCACGTTGCTCCATAAACAATACCTTCCAGGAAGGGGCATTCATTACAGCCCCATACATCACTGACCCATCTCTGAATTTTATCATGCAAAATATCAAAAAGATTTCATAATATATAGTTATATTTTTGTAGACATATATATTGTACAAATTTTTGTTCTTTTTTTTTCAATTGACAAACTATTAACATTCTTCTCTCAAGGCAATTGACACACTCATCTCAGGTATCTCTTTAGGGGCAACCTACTCACACAATGGTTTACCAGCTGAGGGACATGAGGAAACTGCTCACCAAACACTACTATATCATACCCTCTTTTCAAATATCCCTTCTGTTAATAATGGACATCAATTAACCTACACCTAGGATTCTGAGCAGAAGTTAGAGATTGCTAGTGGTAGAATCCAGAAAATCAGTATAAAGATAATGATACTTCCTGCCAAGTTAACAACTTGATGGACATTGAATCAGATTAGTGTTTTTCAATTTCATTTGGAAGATACAGGAAATATATAAATAATAATTTCACTATAAATTTTAGCTAAGAGTTTGTCAACCAAATGACAGAGACAGAAAATAGAAGGAAAAAAAAAGAAAAGAAGAGGCAGAAGATTGTACCTTTTAGAAAGACAATGAGAACTGACACTGAACTCCATACACAGAATGCACTGGCTTTATCACCACACATAACTCTATTTGCACAGTGAGGGAAGAGTTGCAGAAGTAATTTTCAAGGATGTGTTTCTGAGGTTACTTATATTAATGCAATGTTTATGATTTTAAGCTGTAAAAAATTTCTAGACAATGTGGGGTCTCATCTTCAGTGCTAGAACAATTTCTACTTTGAAATATGGCTGCGTGAGCTGCTCATCCCTTTTAAGCAAAATATGCTTCATCTTTTAAGAATCACACCCCTTACTTTGCAAAGAAATGCTCATACCCTGCACCACTAACTGTATGTGCCAAAATCTTTCAAGGCAAATTCAAAGAGAGAAGAGGGATCAAAACTTCCCCTAAGTAACCCAATGATTTTCTTCCATAGCTGTGGTTATTTCTTAAGAAATTTTTTATTGTAGTAACATGTATACAACTCAAAACATCCCATTTTAACCACATTCAAGTGTACAATTCAGTAGTATTAATTGCATCTGTAATATTGTGCTACCATCACCACTGTCCATTACCTCAACTTTTTCATCACCTCATAGAGAAACTGCACCCACTGAGCTATAACTAAAGCCCTTGGTAACCTCTAGTCTAAGATCTTTCTCTATGGAATTTGCTTCTTCTAGGGATTTCATATAAGTGAGATCACACAATATTTATCTTTCTGTGTCTGGCTTATATCACTTGACATAATGTCTTTAAGGTTCAACCAGCTTCCCCACCTCCCACCAGCATTCCTTCAACTCACATCTTGTCCTCGTTCAGCAATGCTCCTCCATATGGGTGGCTATAGAGAGTTATTCCTGTGAAAGAAAAATTGAAAAATAAGCCCTCAAGCACTGCACCCACCAAGTATGCAGACACACAGAATCTCCCCCTGGGTCAAATAACACCTTTTTGCTTTGCCCAGGCCTGCTTCCAAAAGCATGAAAGAAGATCAAATTCAATACTAGAATGCAACTACTTTGTGTTGGGATTATGGTTGCAGTTGTTGTTGTCAAACATAACATAACCTTTTAGAACACGCACCATGCTAACACATACCCACATTTTAGTGTCTAATTATTTTAAGTATCCTGTAACCTGGATGATAGGTTACCCATATTTTAGAGCTGAGGATATAGACTCAGAAAGGCTGATAAACAATATTCAAAGAGGATCACATGATGGAAACCAGGTCAATATTTAAAAATCCACTTCTAGATCAAGCCAGGTTTAGACAGATAGACAAATGGATCATTTCAGGAGTCCAGTTTATTTTTGGGGGGGAGGATCTGTTAAGTTTTTGTTAAGTTTTTTGTTTGTCTTTTTGCTTCTGTAGGCATAGGTGTTAGTATAATGTCCAGCCAATACAGAAAACCTGTCATCAACTTATCAATTAAAGGTTTTATCCTTTTGTTTCTAGCTAATTTCACTCAGCAGATTGTCCTCAAGGTTCATCTACATTATCACATACTTCATGATTTTATTTTGTCTTTATTCTGTCTTACAGCTGTATAACATTATATCATGTATATAAACCAGAATTTGTTTGCCCATTTGTCCACTGATGGACATTTGGGATGGTTCCATCCCTTGGCAATCATGAATAATGCTGCTATACACATTGGTGTGCAAATGTCTAATTTTGTTTTTGCCTTCATTTCCTCCAAATATATACCTGGCAACAGGATTGCTGGACCACATGACAATTCTATACTTAGCTTCCTGAGAAACTGCCAAACTGCCTTCCAGAGTGGTTGCACTATTCTACACTCCTACCAATAGTGAATAAGTGTGCCTCTTTCTCCACATCCTCTCCAGCATTTGTTTTTTGTTTTTAGATAATGGCCATTCTAATAAGTATGAAATTACATCTCATTGTGGCTTTGATTTACATTTCCCTCATAACCAGTGATGTTGAGCATCTTTTCATATTTTTTGTTGTTGTTTTTTTTTGTTTTTTTTTTAGATGCATGGTCCAGTAATCGAACCCAGGTCTCCTGCATGGAAGGTGAGCATTCTACCACTGAACTACCCATGCACCCTTTTCATATGTTTCTGAGCCATTTGTATTTCCTCTTTGGAAAAGTATCTTTTCCCAAAGACACTTAATGGAAATGTAGATTGTGGTGGTGTAGTCATGGCTATGTGATTATACCGAGAACCAATGATTTTTTTACTCAAGTTGGATTTCATCATGTTTGAGTAAAACTGTTTAAAAATGAACAGAGAGATACAAGGGCTGGAGAAAATGTGCAGAGAGAGCTGTACCTATTCACTGTTGGTAGGGAGAAGAGTGCAGTGCAGCCTCCCTGGAGGGCAGTGTGGTGGCTCCACAGGAGGCTAGGGTGGGTTTTCCCTATGATCCTGCAACCTTCTAGTTAAGTGTATACTTGAATAACTGAGTGCAGACATGAATGGACATTTGCACACTGGTATTTATGGTGTCAGTATTCTCATTTAGCCGTGGATGGAGGTGGCCTAAGGGTACATAGACTGAGGAATGGAAGTGGAAACTGTGGGGTACACATACAATGGACTATAGAGTGGCTACAACCAGCAACTACAACAAGGAATAAAGTCGTGATGCAACAAAGTGAATGAAACTTGAGGACAGTATGTTGAATAAAATAAGCCAGAAATGAAAAGACAGATATAATTACACCTCACTAATATGGACTAACTAAAATGTGCAAACTCTGAGAAGTGAATTTGAGAACACAGGTTATCAGAATGCCTATTGCAAAGATTCCTAGATCATAAACTCTTACAGCAGTGACACCTATTCCAGAGTTGTAACTGCTATTTCTAAATTCTGAGATGCTGAGCTCTTTGCATATAACCTTATCATTCCTGGCCTTTGGGTATCTGTGTGACATTTGAGACTCAAAGCTAGAGTTTTGCAGCTATGAAAGTCCACATGACCCCATACAGCCACTATTAAAAACATTGAAAAAGTGGTCAGACTTCAATTAGAGATGTGAATGAAACTGATCCTGGTAGGACTAAGGTAAACCAAGACTAAAGGATAAAGGATCATATTGACTGTATTTTTTTTTCAGAGACAAAGGGCAGTTTATAACTCATGGCAATAGCAGCAAAGTTTCAGCATTTTCTTGCATCAGTTCCTTGAGCCCTAATTCCCACAAGGCTGCATGACAAAGGCTAGGTGGTGCTTCTACATATAGTAGATTGCACTACAGGAGAGAAACCCCATGCTTAGGGAACCTGGATCTTTTATTATGAGCTGGAAGTAAACATGCCCATCCTTTATCCCCAGAAGCATACATTATTTTTTTCATACTGGATAGCAAACAAGTCTGATCTTTGCTGAGTTTGGAGAAGCTATCTCTATCTTCCAAGGCTGTTCCCTCTACCAACATCCTTGAAAAGAGAACCCTGAAAAAATAAAGGGGGGGAGTTTGTGCCTCTGCCTGTAAGACATATGGAAATGTGAGAGTCACATATAGATCTGTCTCCCAACAGAATGTTTTCCACCTTATGTAGGCCTCTGGGCAAAGTTAAATGATCAGTCTTTGAGTGGACAACATATCATTGCCAGTACAAAGCCAGTCTACCTCCCAGAATCAAAGCCCTAGATTTCACGAACAATCAAGAAGGTAGTTGAAATATGACAGCCATCCCTGGCTTGAGTGGCATTTCATATACTAACCAATGACATCCACTTTGCAAAAACTCTTGATAAATGACATACCAGGTTAACTTCATCTGGTTAAAGATGGGTTTTTCTCAGTTCCAGCATTGGGACTAAAAGTGATTTGCCATCAGTGGGCTTTTTACAACGCTAGTACAGATTTACCAGGTATGAATAAATTAAAAGCAAGTTTGAATTCTTACTGCTAACCATCTTGAGACCCAGTTCAGAGGGAAAAGGAGGAGCCCTAGTCTACAGAGAATCAAAATTGTGGTTCCCAACAGTCCAGGTAGGACAGGCTGTGTTGATGGTAAAGGAGGGACCAGCAGTCAACAGGTCCCTGAGGAACTAGCTCTGTTCACCCAGTTAGGGCAGGTCAAAAATTTCACCAATGAAAGTTGGATATTGTGTTTTATCTCTTCAGATTTCCCAGGAGAGGAAGGTATGGGATTATCCTTTTAGCAGGTAGTTTGCATTTTAAACTTCAACTTCTATATGAGACCAAAGGAAGAGATGCATATTTGGTGCAAATTTATATTTTTGATAGCACATTATCTAATCTACTTGTATGGTCAGCTTATTCAAACACCATAATTACATGAAACCTTGAATAGGGAGTGAGATCTTGTTGGTTTGTATAGGTTGGTGGGATGTCCCAATAATCCCAGAGTATTCTGGTCAGAATTTTAAAAAGCATTTGCAAAGTCCCTGTGAGGAATTGGAAAAAGGTAGGAATATTAAACTTCCCCACCTGGGAAGTACCAATGTTCTCACAATTATTGGGGACTGCCAATTTGTTAGGACAGGCCCTTGATCTTGGGGTTTGCCCTTATGAAACTTATTCCTGCAAAGGAGAGGCTAAATCGACTTATGATTATGCCTGACAGTCATCCCAGAGAACTTCTTTTGTTGCTCAAATGTGGCCTCTTTTTCTAAGCCATTTTGGGAGGTGAATTCACTGCCCTCCTCTCTATATGGAACATGACTCCCAGTGGTGTAAATGTCCCTCCCAAGGTGGAACATGACTTCTGAGGACGAGCCTTGCCTTGGCATAATGAGAATGAGAAAGGCTTCTTGACCAAAGAGAAGAACAGATAAGAAACAAAATAGTTTCAATGGCTGAGAGATTTCAAATACAGCTGAGATATGATTTGGGAGGTTATCCAGTATATGGATAGCTCCTTCTAGTTTTGGGTGTATTGGAGTAGCTAGAGGGAAATACCTGAAACTGTTGAACTGCAATCCAACAGCATTAATTCTTGAAGATGACTGAATAACTATAAAACCTTTAAGGTGTAACTGTGTGATTGTGAAAACCTAATGACTGATACTTCCTTTATCCAGTATATGGACAGATGAGGAAGAAAAAAGAAAAAGACAAAGATTAAATAAATAATAGGGGAAGGGAGGTTATGGGATGTTTTTGGTGGTCTTCACTTTTATTTTTACTTTTATTCTTATTCTTATTTCTTTGGGAGTAATCAAAATGTTCAAAAATCGAATGTGATGATGAATGAACAGCTACATGATGATACTATGAACCACTGATTGTACAATTTGGATGATTATATGGTATGTGAATATATAAAATATCTCAATAGAATTGCATTAAAAATTTTTATCATTAAGGCTGTTCATGATACTGTACAATGTCCTCTCCCAGCAACCCCCTTCCTTGACAAATTCTAGTCAATATCATATGAAGGAAAGCTCCACAACTTCAGGTAAAGACTTGTGTTTCATCTTTAAGACATTGTGAGATGTGGGATTGATCAATTTTCTCTTTTCTAATTGGTTGCTTCAAATGCTTGGAGTCAAATGTATGGTTTACACATGAAGAACATCACTTTATGTTCAGCATCTTTGCTCCAATTCTGGTTGCCACTTCTATGCTCTTCTCCCAGCTCATTTTGAATGTCTCCTATCATTTGCAGGTATCAGTAAATCTTTGCTGAAACAAGGTGGAGTATAAGTAAACATAAATACAATTAAAAGGTACAGAGTTGGGGTGGTGCAATTGTGGTTCAGTGGTAGAATTCTCGCCTACCATGCAGGAGACCTGGATTCAATTCCCAGAGCCTGCCTGTGCCAAAAAAACAAACAACAACAACAACAAAAAACAAGATACAGAGTTGAACAAACTACGTACTCCAAAATCCTGAGAGCTTTGCCACTAGATACCTTAATGTCTCCCCATCTGTCAACTGCTTCTTTGTCCAGCCAGGCCAGTTATGGGCTCAAACACCAGTACAAGTTCTCGTTCTTAAAAGGTATTGTGGGAATAACTGGTTCACCAGCAATTCACACATATTTACACATCTGTTATGAAATGAACTGCTTGGTCTTAATTGCTTGGTCCAAAGACCTACCTGTCTTTCTCATATCTTTCTTTCACTGAACTTCGCTTCTAGCCTCATTGTTTAAGGTGCCTGCCAGCCTCCCTCCTTTCTAGCTAAACTCTGTTGTGAATAGTCTTAACTCATAGGTGGGGTTTCAACATGATGAGCAGCTCAATATCAACCAACCATATGAAGCAATTGCATAAAAGTAGATATAACTTTAGACAGTGCTTATGCGAATATGGACTTCTGCCAAAATGTGACAAGTGTCTCACTGGGATGTGTAGATGATGAGAGTATATTTGTAATGCCATGTGCTTTTCCAGGCTCCACACATAAATGAAGACCCTGATAGATTAAAAATCCTCAAGAGAAATGTTTTTAGCTCCATGAGGGTCTTGAAATTATATTATTTTTGGAACATATAAGAATATTAAAATTGCTTATCATGAAAATACTCAGACAGACCCAGGGCAAGAGGGAACATGAAAATGTCTTCAGAAAGCTGAAGAATTATTTTGTACCAGAGGGAATACACTTTGCAATGTTGCAGAGGGAGAGGTTGGTCCAAGGGGGCAAGTTCCCAAAATATAAAGAACTGTTTACCAAGGGAAACCACTGGGACTGCAGCAGTAGGTGCTCATCAACTTGAAGGGAAACCTCAAAAACATCTTCAAGGGAATGGACACTGACATTCTAGATATTCTGCTTATTTAACCAATCTCTATTATTTTGTTATTCTCTGATCCAGGATGTTGCATATGCTGCTTACTAATTTTTTTAAAAAATTCCTTTTAGTCTGTAGAATTCCATGCTCCTTAACATGATATCTGAGTATGCATGCCTGACAAAGGCATAACCTCAGCTCTGTGTCCTATCACCATGAACCTCCCTAAGAAACTGGGGGATAGGGACAGAAGGGGTCTGGTAATCTGGTACCAACAGAGAGTGTGAGTTGCCACAGGTATTATGGGTGCAGTATGCCCTTCGAGTAGTAGAATGTTGTCCCATGCTAGCCACGCTCATGTGATTTGGGCTCTTTTCCCCACTACATGTGACTGTCCCTTTGTGAGTCTTCTTCCAGG
>PVIY010004496.1:0-102483 GCA_004026745.1 Myrmecophaga tridactyla
GTAACACTTTACAAGCTCTAAAGTTATTTAATCATCTTCAAAAATCAAGGTAATTGGATTAAAGTTCAACAGTTTCAGTTGTTCCTCCCAGCTACTCCAATACACCAAACACAGAAAAGAGATATCTATATAATGCATAAGAATAACCTCCAGAATGACCTCTTAACTCTGTTTGAAATCTCTCAGCCACTGAAACTTTATTTTGTTTCATTTCTCTTCCCACTTTTCTTCAATGAATCTTTTCCATTACCATGAAACCAGGGCCAGGCTCATCCCTGGGAGTCATGTCTCATATTGCTAGGAATATTTATATCCTTGGGAGTCATGTCCCACATAGGGGTGAAGGCAGTGAGCACACCTGCGGAGTTGGCCATGTCTGAGCAACAATAGAGGAACTCCAGGGAGGTGATTCTTGGGCATATTTATGAATATACTTAGCTTCTCTTTTATAGGAATACATTTCATAAGGGCAAGCCCCAAGATTGAGGGCCTGCCCATCCAATTGGCAGTCCTCAATGTTTGTGAGAATATCAGTTCTTTCCCAGGTGGAGAAACTTAATATTTCTACCTTTTTTTACAGTCCCTCAAGGGGACTTTGCAAATACTTTTTAATCTTCTGCCCATATTACTCTGGGATGTATCAGGGCATCACACCAACCTGTATAAACCAACAAAATCTCACTTCCTATTCAAGGTCCCATATAGTTATAGTGTTCAAATAATCTGACCATACAAGTTAAATTAGATAGTATGGCACTAAAAATATAAATTTTGCACCAAGTGAATTTCCCATCCTTTGGTTTCACACAGAAACTGAAAATTTAAAATACAGTCAATCCTTTAGTATGATTTACCTTAGTCTTTCTACCCAGATCAGCTTCATTCATATCTCTAATTGAAGTCTGATCACTTTATATAAGTTTCTATATGGGGTAGGATTGACTTTCATAGCCGTAGAACTCTAGCTCTGAATCTCAAGTGTCACAAAAATACCCAGTGTTCTAGGGAATGACCATGTTATACACAAAGAGCTCAGCATCTCAGAATTTGGAAATAACTGTTATAACCATGGAATACATGTGACTGCTGTAAGACAATCTAGGAACCTTTACAATAGGCCTTCACCTCATAACCTATGCTCTCTAATTCAGTTCTCAGAGTTTGCATATTTATAGTTAGTCCATATGAGTGAGGCATTATAATATCTGTCTTTTTGTTTCTGGCTTATTTCACTTAAAATACTGCCCTCAAGTTTTATTTGCCTAGTTGTATGTTTCACAACTTCATTCCTTCTTACAACCTTCCAATATTTCATTATATGAATACACCACAGTTTCCCTTTTCATCCCTCAGTGGATATACCCTTAGGCCACCTCCATTCATTGAGACACATGAACACGGCCATCATAAGCACAAGGGTGAAAATGTCCATTCGTGTCCTCTCTCAGTTCCTCCAAGTATACACCTAACTACAGAGTATGATCATACAGCAACTGCCCCCCAGCCTCTGTAGAGCCACCACACTGCTCTCCAGAGGAGCTGCACCATTCTACATCCCTACCAACAGTGAAAGGTGCACTATTTTTACACATTTTCTCCAGCACTTGCATCTCTTTGTTAATTTTTACGGAATTTTTTCACACATCAGACAATCCAACCTAGGTTAAAAAAATCAGCAGTCCCCAGTTTAATAACATAGCCATGCCTTCACCACTACAATCTATATGAGGACATTTCCATTTCTTCAATAAAGAATCCCATACTTCTCCCTCTCTCCCATATCCCTGCTATTGACTTTAAGCTTTGGCGCATTACCTTCGTTACATTCAATGGAAGCATATTACAATGTTCCTGTTAACTGTAGACCCTAGTTTGCACTGAATTATCCTCTCCCCCTTTTACAGTTCCATTTACAACACCTTACAATGTTGACATTCACTTGTTCTCCCTCACGCAAAACATTTTTATATTTCTACATTGAATCATCATCACTGTACACTCTAGTATTGCTAAGTTATACTGCCCTAGTCCTTATCATCTTTCCTTCTGGTGTCATACATGTCCCCAGCCCTCTTCCCTCAACCATACTCACACTCAGCTTCTTTCAGTGTACATACAGTATTGTGCTACCATCAGAGATGCTTGGCTATCCATTTCTGGATCATTAAATTCCAGCATCAAATACCCAATCTCGACCCTCTTTCTTTCTTTCTCCTAATAACCTGTTCTTAACTTTGACCCTCAGAGTTCACCCATTAATGTTAATTCATATTAGTGAGACATACAGTATTTGTCCTTTTGTTTCTGGCCAATTTTACTCAGCATAATGTCCTCGGGTTTATTCATGCTATTCCATACTTCATGACATATTCTGTCTTATAGTTGCGTAATATTCCATTGTACGTGTATACATAGTTTGTTTAGTCACTCATCCATTGATGGACATTTGGGCTGCTTCTCTCTCTTGGCAATTGTGAATAAATGCTGCTATAACCATTGGTGTGCAAATGCCCATTTGTGTCCTTACCTTAGGTTGTTCGGAATATATATCTAGTTATAGGGTTGCTGAATCATATGGCAATTCTATATGTAGCTTCCTGAGGAATTATCAAACTTTGTTCCAGAGCGGTTGCAATTCTACATTACTACCAAGACTGAATCAGTGTGCCTCTTTCTTCACATTCTCTCCAACACTTGCAGTTTTCTATTTTTTTTTTGTTTTTTTATAATGGCCATTCTAGTAGTTGAGAGATAATATCTCATTGTGGTTTTAATTTGCAGTGAGGTTGAGCATGTTTTCATATGTCTTTGAGCTATTTGCATTTCTTCTTCACTAGAGTGTCTATCCATATCTTTTGCCTATTTTAATATTGGGTTGTTTGTCTTTTTGTTGTTCAGTTGTAGAATCTCTTTATATATTCTGGATATTAAACGCTTATCTGATAGATGGTTTCCAAATATTGTCTCTCATTGCATAGGCTACCATTTTGCTTTCCTGACAAAGTTCTTTGATGCACAGAAGTATACAATTTTGAGGTCATCCCATTTATCTATTTCTTTTTTCATTGCTTTGGGTGTAAGGTCTAGGAAATCATATAACACAGGATATTTAGGATATTTCCCTATATTTTCTTCTAAATGTTTTATGACCTTAGCACTAATGTTTAGGTCTTTGATCCACTTGAGTTAATTTTTGGATAAGGTTTGAGATGGGCATCCTCTTTCATCCTTTTGGATATGGATATCCAGTTCTCCAAACACCATTTAATGGAGAGGCAGCTCTGACTCAGTTGATTTGGCTTGATTGCCTTATAAAAAAATCAGTTGTCCATAGAAGAGGGTCTATATCTGAATACTCAATTTAATTCCATTGGTATAATGGTCAGTATCTCTATCTTTATACCAGTATCCTGATGTTTTGACCACTGTAGCTTTGTAATAGCAAGCATGAATTTTGTTCAAGAAGGGAAAACAGAGGAAAAGTGCTTTATATATTCTTTGAACAATATTACATATTGTTTAGTATTAAATGAATATGTAACATATTGAACAATTTGACACTATATGGGCATTGAATGTGTTCTCTACTGCTCTGTCTTGTTTCAGATGCTGCATGAGTATTTGTACAATTCTTTTAAAAATTAAAACATTATGCTTGATCAAAATTTCAGCTTTAGAATATATTACAAACAGAATAAATGATGATAAGTTTATTTTTTCATATAAAACATTTTAAAATACTGATGCACCTTAGAAAATACATCAGAAATAAACATTTAGAAACACAGCAATCAATATTATTTTAATAAATGTGTCTTTTAAAATAAGTTGGCTACTTTCATGTTTAAATTCAAGTATTAAAGTATTCCATATGAAAATGAGCTTTCATATTATTGAGTATTTTGTTAATATTAATTTTTCACAAAGGAAGCAACACATGGGAATACAGGGGTAAAGATAAGGGTTGACTCCAGTTGTAATTTAATTTCCTGCAAAGAGACTGTTTTCCATTCTACACTTTTCTACATGATTTTTACATGTGGTATGTGGTACTTAGATTCAGGTGTCAACTTGGCCAGGTGAAGGTGCCTAGTTCTATTGCTGGGGATATGAGCCAATGGCATGTGAACCTCATCTGTTGCTGATTATATCTGCAGTTGGCTAGAAGGCATGACTGCTGCAATGAATGATGTTTGATTTAATTGGCTGGTGCTTAAATGAGAGACCTCAATGTAGCACAGCTCAAACAGCTCAGCATACCTCCTCTCAGCACTCGCAGCTCAGCCCAGGCCCTTGGAGATGCAGAAAGGAATCACCCCAGGGAAAGTTGTTGGAACCCAGAGCCTGGAGAGATGGCCAGCAGAGATCACCCTGTGCCTTGCCGTGTAAGAAAGAACTTCAGGTGAAAGTTAGCTGCCTTTCCTCTGAAGAACTGCACGTTTTTTAATGAAATAATCCCCTTTTATTAAAAGCCAATCCATCTCTAATGTGTTGCATTCCAGCAGATAGCAAACTAGAACATGGTACATAAATTCCTTTGAGATATTTAACTGTATTTTATCTGAATATAGATTTACACATGAAACTAAAATGAGTACTTCTAAAGCTATACTTAAGGCATTTTATAATGCAGCGATGATATCATAGTGAGAATGTGTATCCACCAACCCTAGTTTTAGGAACTTAAAAACTAAGATTAGAAACTTTATGTAATAATGAAGTCCTGCACATTCACTACATTGTGAGGGTTTGAAAATTATTTAAATATGAAAACAAGAAAGGGTTGAAAGAAAATTTTAGTCCATTCCAATTTATCTGCCTAGTTGGAGTAGATAATGGGTCAGGTAAATTCAAATAAATGATAATGTAAAATCAACCTTCATTGATTTTAGATTGTGTTTTTGAAGTTACATTTGTATACTGGTGGGTCTGATGGTCTGGAAATTGTTCAACCTTTCAAATAAAATCAATTGAACCAAATAGAAATATGAGGAAAGTACCACCTTTTGTATTTCACACTTGCATACAGAATCATCTTGATGCTGTGCTTTGTAGTGAACAGTTTACCATTTACTCAAAGTTTTGTGGTTGTTTCTCCAGCCCCATTAGGAATGATCTTTTCAGCACACATTACGGGTTACCTATACCATCATTCAAAGTTCACTTGTTTCCTTGAGAGCTTCCTCTCCACCAACAGCTGAAGTCAGGCTGTCCACATTGAAAGGGCTCTCTGCTAAGGTCAGGTACTTCTATCCTCCAACTCCTATCTTTCATTCCAAAATCTTGCTCTGGGATCTTCCCTTTTCCTATCAATTTAATTTGTTCATGAGTATTGACATGGGATGTCTACCTCAGTTACATGGATTATTTTCTGGGCTTTCAATTTCTATTTTTACAAGTGATGGAAGGGTAAAAGGAGGAGGTAGCTTAGGGCACAGGAGAAGCAGCCCAGACTTCTAGCCTCAGGCTCTTTGTTGTCTGAGTCCACTGAAATAGCCTTTTTAATTTAAATAGTCTTTTAATTGATGGTGTGCTCTCCAAACTTGAAGACATCCTCTAAATTGCCCCCAAAAATGATTCTTCAAAATTCACATGTGATAATGTCCATTATTTACAAATATTTGTATGTATCTCTACTGTAGCACATTGTCATTCTGCCTTTTATTTAAAATAAAGAGAAAATAGTGAAAAGAGAGGTAATTTCATTATGTGTCTGCTGTTCTAAACCAAACCACTTTTTTCCCTAATGTTAAGCTTCCCAGTTCTAAGGTATTACATTGACTAATAAGGTACGTGGGCAAGTTACTACAAATCTATTACTAGTATTAACTAAAATAACAGTTGCATGTTTTTACCTTATGCAGGATCTAATTTTTGGACAATCAGTGTAAATAGAACAGGACAGAGAAGTCTTACTTTTTTAGGAGGATTCCCTGTTGTAACTCCCAAGGCTCAGTTTTCACAAAAATCAAGTGAATTTTCACATCCTAGTAAGCCTTCTAAAGGGTCTTTAGTGAGACTACTGAAGTTTATATCAAACTTCCTGCAACATGCTTATTTCTGAAATGATCCACTTGTTTTTACTATGTCTATTATTTTTTACTTTTTTTCCCTTCCAGAGTTTCAGGGGTTCTTTTCACTAATTGTGAGGGCCATTGAGAGATTTGCTCGGGCTAGGGTTTCCCCAGTGTGAGTTTTTTGGAATGAAGACAGTCCTCTTTGGATGTAACAGTCCTTAAAAAAATTGTATGGGTTAGCTTTACCTAATGTTTTGGATTCCCATAGATATACAACACTGGCCATGGACTTTATTCTTAAGCCTCAGTGCCCCAAACTGACTCTGTTGCCTCAGTTTCTATTTCTTTGCACACCTCCCTAAGGAAATGGGTTGGTCTTTGTTCTCAAGCATCATCGTAATTACAAGGTTTATATTTATAAAAGTATTCATGACACAGACATAAGGATTGTAAGTCTTGCATTATATTTTAAATTAATCACTTAGCTTTATTGGTGAGAACAGACTGCTAATGAAACTATTATCACAGTACTTGTGAAAGACTATTGGCTGTCATGACCCAAATCCTTGAACAGGAAACTGTGCAGCCTGATGGGAACAGAATGCTTTATCATGTATCCAGACTCTCTATGCATGTATAACCAAGTTAGAAAAATATCCTCTTCTTCCTAGCTTGTAGAACGGAGAGAAGAAAATTTCTGTGGCCTTTTAATGATTGGAAATAGTGGTAAAATGGCCCCAGCAACTGGTAATATAAATTGTCCTGTGGTGACTAAGCAGCAGTCCCTGCTGAGTTACTGGAATTCAGACGTTGAGTCTTTGGTCACTACTGCTGAAAAATATTGATGACCTCAATCATTTTGTGGAATAAATCTATATATATTTATAGAAGTTGGCCTAAAAAGTAGTTGGGTAGCCTGTTGATTTTTATAAACATTTATAAATGAATATAAATATCTTGTGCTATAAGTTTGTGTTGCTGGAATGCACTTGTTGGCAATTAAGTGCTTAGTGACAGAAACATCTGGGCAAGAAAGTGGATGACTCAGGACAAACTCATCTCCGTTATTGAAACCCAAAGACTCTGGCTTCCTGGCAGTGAGTAACAAACAACATACTCTTGTTAAAGGCAGCGGTGCCTGCCATTTCTCTCCTCCCTCACCCATCTTCTCCCTCCCACCCTCCCATACTCTTTTGATAGATTTGCAAACCTTGCTGGCAGAATATTAGAATAGAAGCTTGCCTTTTTTTTATCATAAGTTTTTGCTTTCACGAGTATAAAAACATGTTTCTGTTTTTTACAAGTGATACCATAAAGTCATGAAATATTAGAATCATGAAAAAGAATATGGAGACAGTCATTTTGGATTATTGCTTGCCCTGGAAATTCAAAGTAAAAAGATAGAAACAATCAGCCATTCCCATTTAAGCCAAAGCCTAGTTATTTACCTTGCTAATCTCAATGAAAGTTAATTTTTATTGAAAATTATAAAAGCTTTTCGCTTCTAGTTTTTATCACTGCCATGCCAAGCCATGATTTTCATGAAGATGGCTAATATTTAAAATTAGATCATGTACACTTTTTAAAAAAGATTAAAACAGATGATTGCATAAATATGTTTTCAGAAACTCTTGTCTTAAAGATATTTTAATTACATGGTAACCCTGTGTCTACGTGATCAGACAACATGTTTAAATCAAAGAGTTTCAAGAAAAGGGTTAATGCATTCATATTTCTAAGAGTGTTGGCTTTTTTCTTCCCTTTCTTTTTAAAGCTTGTCACTATTTGACACAGACTGAACCTTTGATGTACATATAAGGTATGGTTTTTACTTTAATGTTTTAGTTTATGATCTATTTTGTAGATCAAGGATGACATTCTGAGGCTGAAAAAAATGATGAGGTTCTTTCTAGAAAGAAAATTCTCCAGCCTGGGACAGCCATTTGGAAATTATTTAATCACACTGAGAATAACCTTAAACACATTAGGTTATTTTTCAAATGGTATTCCCAGAGGTGAGCAGCCAATTTTACACTAAGAATAACCTCATCTGGGACCGACATTGCCTCAATATCAGAAACACAAAGTACAAATGAGCCATGACAGTTTCTATTAACCAAGGATTTTGAAGAAATCGGAGTGGATTTTCATGTGCTACCTGATGCTGGGAAGGTTGGGGGCTGTATGCCTGTTAGATACGATTTTGTCCGCATAGAAACACAAAATGAGTTAAGCCAATTTAATACTTCCCCTGAATTCTAATAAAACAGTGTATGATTAACTCATTAAAAATATAAGAACAAATATTCCTGGAAGTTAAACCTTTGGAGAATAATTTTATAAGTCTGCTATAAAAAACAGCTTGGCCAGAATTTTTAAAATATTGAAATATTAAAAAAATTAAACAGGAAAGAAATTGCAAATGAATTTTGCACATAATCATAATATTGGCAAAAAATGTTCTTCATATATAATAAATTATAGTAATTCTCACTTGCTAGGGAATTACTATGTACCCACTGTTGTAATGTTTTTGTCAGCATAATTTCCCCTTCATTTTGTACTGGAAGTAGGCCCTGTTAGTGGCTCTGTGCATTTTTGTCTTCTGCTCTTTATTATTTTCTCCCTAGTGGATGTATCCAAGTGTTCTCCAAATCTAATGAGGTGGCAGCATCCCTGTGGTTTGGGACACACAAACACAAATTTTAAAGGCTTAAAATTTGAGATTTGATTGTATCTTTGGTTTCAAGGGCAAATCTCCAAGCTATTATAGTCTTTGACCAACTAACCAAGATATTGAAGCTCTCTGGTCTAATGAATAGCATTAATTACTTTTGATTAAATAAGAGAAAAACTACTAATAAACTCCAGGGTTTTTGATTTTTGTAATTATTATTTTTATGATCATTATACATGAATTTTATAATTCATTCATTTCTCAAACATTGACTTATTGCAAGACACTGTTAGATAGTGGAGATTCAAAAATGAGTACTAATGCCACCACAGAGCTTAATTTTGATTAGCTGGGGAGGTTGAGGAATGCGGAGACAGACTATTCAAATAACCACACAAATATAAAATTGCATCTTTGGCAAATGCTAGAAGGAGTGAGCCAAAGAACTATGAAAATTTTACTCATGGGATGTCATCTCTTAAGCGAGACAAGAAAAGATGCTGTGAGGAAATGATGTTTGAGCTGAGATCTAAAAGGTAGATTAGGAGTTAACTAGGAAAGAAAGAAAGGGAGCATGTGCAAAATTCCCCTGACAGGAGAGAGCATGGTAAGTTGGAAGGGACTACAAGAAGGCTGTAGCAAACAAAGAAAGAAGACAGTATGGAAGATGAAACTGAGATGTTAAGTCTCAATAGCTCAAGTGAAGGCATTTTTGTCTTAGTCTTGAAACTAATGGATCTTAAAATCGAAGAATTTTAATTAGGTGTGGGAGGTTGACACAATTAGATATGCTTTTCGTATAGGAGCACATTGAGGGAGATCAGAGTGGAGGTTGGCAGATCCATCAACAATTTATTATAGTGGTCTAGTTCATTATAGTATCTTGTTTATTAGAAGGACTATGCTCCATTAAGCAATAATCCTAAACAAAGCCATTGTGCTTTCTCCACCTTCCTTCAGAAAAATCCTATTGGATCTCCTTTTCCTGTACTTTAATGGTCTCTGGAGCAGACCCATACCTAGGGGACACTTTCAGTCATTTGGTATAGCTCTTGTTGGGCCCATTTAAAATTTCAATCTCACATTTACTTTTGGGTTCTCCTCCTTTACTTTTGACACCATTCAGGCTTTGGGATGGGGGCAGTGCTTGCTGTACTTTTACATCTTCTCACAGCTTCTGGTGGACCTCCATCCTTTGGTGTGTTGAGTTCCTTCTGGAGAAGACATTGAGAAAGGGAGAAATATCTTTTCTTTTAGGAGATGATGATGCTAGCCTCTCTTGGCCACCATTATTTCCCTGGTAATTACAACTGGTTGATGATATCCTCTGTGAGGCAGATTTCCAAATGCCACTGTCTTTGGTGGAACATGTATGGGTTCTTTACAGAGCATTTCAGGACTTTCACAATGCTTAGCTGCTTCATTGCTCTTACTCCTACCTCTCATATCCAAATCCACAGCTTCTTCTTCTTCTTCTTTTTATTTTTTTTTGACTTTTTAAAAAATGCCATCTTATTGAGATGTATTCACATACCATATAATCATCCCAAATGTACAATCAGTAGTTCACGGTACTATCATATAGTTGTGCATTCATCACCACAGTTTTAAACATTTTCATTACTTCAATGAAATAAAAATAAAAGTAAAAATACAAAAGAGCACCCAGAACATCCCATATTCCTTATCCATCCTATTATTTATTTACTAATTGTCTTTATTTTCTTATTTATCTGTCAGTCACAAGATTTTCACAGTCACACTGTAGAAGCTATATAGTACTCAATCATCTCCAAGAAATCAAGGCTACTGGATTGCAGTTCAATAGTTTCAGGTATTTCCTTCTAGCTATTCTAATACACCAAAAAATAAAATTGATGCCTACATAATGCATAAGAATAACCTCCAGAATGACCTCTCTATTTTATTTGAACCATCCACAGCTTCTTGCTGCTAACTTCTCTTGCCCAGCAGTCAGGTCCCCTGTAGGAGGTCCTGGCTAGCTGACTCACACCCTTAGTGTTTACTTAACCCACGGGACACTTATTCATCCTTACCCAACAAATGTGGGAATTTAGGCTGTTACTTGGCTGTATCTCTGAATTCACATCTTTTTCTAGCTCTTTGTCTCTTCACTCAATAGTCACAGGTAACAAGTGAACAAGTCTACTAAAAGAGATGTCACCTTCCAATCTCTTGGAGCTCTCTTCTGTTGACATTATGGAGATGATGAGTGAATCACAAGACTACAGACTCTCCTCTAATCATAACTTTTACTATTCTCCTTTAATCTTCTCTTTCCTCATCTACTTATCTTGATTGGAGGGAGATAGCAGGGTGATGGCTGAGGGATCAAGCTGGGTTAGACACTTTTTAATAAAACCTGAAGAAATATCTGGCCCCCAACTATTTTCCCTGATCTTTAGAGTGTGGGGTGATTTTTACTTTATATTTCCAATTTAGTTCCTTCTTGAGACAGAAAATATCTTATTCAGTTAATACTGTATGGCTTGGACCATGATGGAGTTATAGGAGAAGGAGAGGACATGTTATATTGAGAAAATTCATGATAAAATAATAGTACTTGGTAATCAATTTATCCTCTCTCTCCTTCAGGGCTACAAAGTTCTCAAGATTACAATATAGTTATTTGTCTCTGTGGTTTTCTCACTGTGTTTCATGAAGAGAAGCTTCTGAAAGAAATCCATTTCATGTTTGCCAAAAAATACCCAATACCTTGAAAAAGGTTCATCTTTTAAGCCAGCAGGATTCTTTCTTTCTTTTCTTCAGTACTTTAAATTAATACAGTAATTTGATTTTGGCATGCAATGGTCTCTTTACATGCATTTGATCCTCTTAAAACTTATTTTATTGAACAGCTTAATTTTTCTGGCTTCCCCTTTATTCAGTCATGGGAAAGGCTTTGCTATTAAAAAGATCCTTTAAGTGTCCATAGACACTTATGCAGGGAAGACTGGCCGGCATCTCAGTGTGCTAGGTTCTCATTTGTGACAGTTTTCTAGGTAGTTTTGGTTGTCTGGGTGACCGAAGCAAAGTATGAATTGCCAGTGGTCTTCCCTTACTGCTCCAGTGCTCAGATTATCTTCTTCAGATAGAACTGGAGTCTTTGGGGATCAGGATCTATGTCCTCAATATTATTGTTGGTCATAAATCGTTATACATTCTGCTTGTGGGTACATGTCCCCAGTGCCCTCAGATAAATGAGACAAATTGTCCTGTTTCTAAATGACTTAGAATTAGCTTCCAAACAGCTCCTACTGTCTAGAAATTTTTTATTTGTCCCCCAAATAATGAGCGATAATAATAATTACAATAGCTACCATTTACTGAGCACTAAGTACATACCAGGCTTTGTATTAGGTGTTCAACTGAATGGTCGCCAACCCTTAAAACATCCTTGGAAGGTAGATACTATTATTGTTATCATTATTCCTTTTCACACAAGAGGAGCACAAGACTCAAGGGGATGGAGTGATTTTCCCAGGGTTACGCAATGGTTGTAGTGGATGGATTATGCCAGAAAAACATGTGTCTCGGTCCTAAAGCCTGGTAACTAAAAGTGTGAGCTTATTTAGAAACAAGGATTTTTGCAGGTCTAATTAAGTTAAGGATCATCCTGGATTGAAGGTGGGCCCTAAATCCAATGGCTGGTGTCCTTATCAGAGACAGAAAAGGAGAAGGCAAAGGCTCAGTAGAAAGCCTTGTGAAGATGAAGGCACAGATTGGAGTGATGCTGCCACAAGCTAAGGGATGCCAAGGACCGCTGGCAGCCACCAGAAGCTAGGAAAACTTTATGGAAAAGGCTCTCCCTCAGGGCTTCCAGGAAAAACCAGCCCTGCCCACTCCTGGATTACAGACTTCTAGCCTTCTGAACTGTGAGAGAATAAATTTCTAATAAATTAGAAAACACCTAATACAAAGCCTGGTATATACTTAGTGCTCAGTAAATGGTAGCTATTGTAGTTATTATTATTACTTATTATTTGGGGGACAAATAAAAAATTTCTGGGCAGTAGGAACTGTTTGGAAGCTAAATTCTAAATTTTCTTATGGTTTTAAGTCCCCAAATTTGTGGTAATTTATTATAGCAGCCTCAGGGAACTAATAAAAAGTATCTCTCTGGATTTGGGATTCAGAAATAGTTCCCCATGACTTAAAAGCTTGTACTCTCTTTTTGGTGCCATGCTATAGGACCCAGCTTATTCCACAGAAATCTAGGCAGATGCTTGTTTATAACTGCCAGTTGTGTACTCAAATCAATAATACAGAGTTGATCTTGAAGGGCTGCTTGCTCAATTATTTCATGATCAAAACAGTGTTTACTGAGCACCTACTTTGGGCCTGGAATTTCTCTCAGTTCTGGGACACATGATGAGCAAAACAGAAAAGAAATACAGCTCTCATGGAACATTTGTTTCAGTGGAAACAGATGGATAACACATTAATAAAACATAGTAGTAAGTACTATCTGAAAAATAAAGAAGGCATTTCTTGAAGGAGTGCGACTGTAAATAGAGTGTTTATATAAGGCCTCACAAAAGAGGTGACCTTTGAGTCAAGATCTGAAGGAAGAGTGAGCCTTGCACGTAACTGAGGGAAGAGAATGCCAAGCAGAGGAAACAGCAAGGACAAGAGTGGCTTGGAATGTTTAAAGGAACAAAGGAACAGCAAGAAATTATTTTGCCTGGTAGTGGGGAGAGAGAGAGAGAGAGTATGAGAGGGAGTAAGAAAGAGTGAATGAATATGAAGGCAAAAGCAGGACCACAGAAGGGCAGATCATGTAGGTAATTGAAAGAGCCTTGACATTTACTTTGAATAAGATGGGAAGCCAGAGAGGGTTTTGAGCAGAGAGTACCGTGATCCTTATATTGTTAAAGCATCCCTGGGGCTTCTGGGAGACAGAAGTTTGTAGGAAGGTGCTATGCTTTGAACTGTGTCCTCCAAAAAGGTATGTTGAAACCCTTCTCCCCTATATCGCAGAATGAGAACTCATTTGGAAATAGAGTGGTTACAGATGGAATTAGGCAAGTTAAAATGGGGTGGTTTATTAAGTCCCGAGGGAAAAAACTCCACTAGAACCAACAACCTCCACCGTGAGCTCTGTTATGGAAACTTTGTTTCTGTGTATTCCCACCCTTTAACTCTCCTTGTCTTCTATACAATAAAGCGCTTTCGCTAAGTGATTCAAGGATAAAGTCTTGGAATACTTAAATCACAAACTTTAGTAAAAGAATGAAAGAAAACTTTAATAGTTCCCAGGCTCTTGGCCGTCATGATGTCTTATAGTTAAAAACCAATTCAAATGATTTTTAAAACACTTTAGGATAAATTAGAAGAAATGGTACACCCTTCACAAAGCGTGCATAGTTTAAAAATGGAAACTATTTCATATGCATTATTTTGTATTGCACTTTATTCATTATTGATGGTTTGGACTTTAAGAGAAATTCCACAGTTTGTAATATCACAGAAATGAGAATATTTGAACATTGTATTCTAGAAAGCAATAGACTAACTGAACTGAAGTGAATACTTGTGTATATTGATAGCCTTAAACTTTTTTCTCTAATGCCTTAACCATCAAATAATTAAAACGTTTAAAAGCATCAGACTACATGGTCCGCATGCCAGGCTGAGGTAAACACTGACGCAGCGTGTGAGCAGCTACTGATGCTGTCAGTGTTGAGCATTATGGGTTTAGCTGTGTTTCTGCTACAAAAGTGCAATATTAGACACCAGCTACCTAGTGCTGCTGCCTCCCTCATAACTCCAAAGAGGAAAATAGGAACTGATTCACTAAATGCACATATTTCTTTAAGTTACTCTATTGTCCTTTGCTTGGATGCAGTGCTATGCAGATTTATGTGGCTGCTATTTTTACTTACTTTACATTACTTTCATTAACACCTTACATTTCCCTCTTCAACTGACCAGTAGTGGCTCTTTAACTGCAGTAGAAAGAAACATTTTGTGTGGCAATTGGTGGTAACTGGCACTTCAGATCAGAAAAAAATAATTTTTTTTATACTGGATGCCTTTAGATGCTGTCTGCCCAAACTCTGAAAGACTTTAACATAAACAGTAATTCTTTCTACAATGCTACTGAGTTTTTGTAGAATCACTATATTTGATAATAAAATTTGCCTGTTTAATCTCAGAAGAAAAATGGGGTGGGCCCTTGACCCAATATAACTGGTGCTCTTATAAGAAGAAGAGGAAATTTGCAGATAGGCATAGAACAGATTCTTCCCTATAGACGTAGAAGAAGCATGGCCCTGTGGTCATGATGATTTTGGACTTCCAGCCTCCAGAACTGAGAGACAATAAATTTCTGTTTCAAGCCAGCCAATATGTGGTATTTTGTTAATGGCGGCCCAAGGAAACTGAGGTAGCACAGTGGAGGAAGCAGGCCAGGCAGGGGAAATGCACTTATCCCAGTGAGAGCTGCTAACTTGCATTGAGGTGGCAGTGGTGGAGATGGTGAGAATTGATTACTGATTGGATTTTGGATACATTTTGAAGGCAGATATAACAGAATATGCTAATAAATTGAACGTAGGTTGTGAAAAGGAGGATTCAAGGCCAATTTAAAGGCTTTACCACAACATGAGGAAGACTATGGGGAGTTTTACTGTGATGAAATAAGGAGTTTGATTTGGCACCTGTTACATCTGAGATGCTTATTAGTCATTCAAGTGGTGGTGTTAAGCAGGAAGTTGGATACACAAGTGTCCTTGTTTGCCAGAGCTGCTATGACTGATACCACATAATGGGTTGACTTAAACAATGAGAATATATTGTCTCACAATTAGGAGGCTAGAAGTCCAAAATTGATATGTTGGCAAAGCCATGTTTCTTTCCAGCCAGTAGCATCCTGGTGATGGTAGTTCTCCCTCTCTTCTTGTGTCTTCTCCTCTGGTTTCTGCTGACCTGTGGCTTTCTATCACTGCATCAGAATTTCCTCTCTTTATAACCCCTTCAGTCAGGTAGATTAAGGCCCACTGTGATCCGGTTTTGCCAGATCTAAATAGGATCTTTTAATATTCTATTCAGAAATGAGTCCGCATGTTCACTGTTTATAATCTCTTCAAAGATCCTATTTACAAATGGGTTCACATCCTGGGAACATGAGTATGTCTTCTTTGGTGCACATGATCCAGTCTTCAACAACAAATCAAGTTCCACAAGGGGCCATTGGAAGGTTCTGGCATGTCCCCTTGCCCACAGGGTTATGACTTCTTCTTGGGACAAGTTCAATATGACCAAAAGACTTTTTTTTAACCCTAATAGCGAAGGGAATGGTGTCAATACATCCATTTATTCTCCACTGGTAATCTTAATCTAAAAGAAAACTGTAGAAAAAAAGTAGTTCATTGCTGGAATATAGAGTAAAAATTAAATTATCAAAGAACCATTTAGGAAGGAAAAAAAAAACACAATATGCATTGGGTGTTAGATACTAAACTTGGTGCTATAGGTGCAAACAACAGTGAACCAGCTCTGCCTTTGAGATGCCTGCAGGGAGGCAGCCAGGAAGACAGACCCTTACACTATGAAATGGAGGGTGCAATGGTAGGCAGGGAAAGAGTTGATGAGGAAGATACCTTGCCAGTCCTCAGGAGTCAGAGGAGTGAGTTCTTGCTGAGAGGTGATCGCTAACTAGGTAAAAAGTTGGAGAGAAAAGGGAGAAGGACATTTTAGGCTTGTGAACACCGTATGCAAAGGCCAGAAGGTAAGATGGCACATTTGGGTAAGAAGAAATACATTACTGTGATTGGAGCGTTCAGGGAAGGAGAGGAAGAGAGAAGACTCTGCTATGTAAATCAACATTTCCCACACAGCACTCTGCGAAATACTGTGATCCTTGACATGCAGGAAGATGTTTCAAGGAAAGCAGAAATAAACACTCTACAGTAAAGGACAACAGCTCAATGTATCCACGGTAACTAAACAGTTCTTTCTTTTTAATATGTGTGCTAATATTTCAGGCCTATTACTTAACATAATATAAAAACATTATTTGCATGGATTTGAAGGTCCATGCATATGAGATAAGTAGAAGGGCTGAGTTTGGTTAGTAACCTTTGGTGATTTTTAAAAACAGGGAATAGAATGTTTTAGGAAAACATAACCTCAAAAATTAGCTTCTGATATCTGAGAACATTCTCTAAGGCAGACAGTGCTGCGTGTGCCTCAAGATGTGTGTGTGAACCTGTTGTGGGTGTCCTCAGGTCCCCATTCCCTCTGTTCTCACGAGAGACCAGGTGGGGCCAGGGGCATCTCCAATTGCCAGCATCCTGGTCTGTTTCACTGGTGTGCCATACATAGGCTATCTTTTTCTCTAAATGTTGTGATGTAAAATGGATGGGAAGCGCTATGTTAAGATACTCTTGATTTTGTTGTCAGTGTAGTTCCCCATTGTGGAATTTCGATCCACAGACACCAAAGTGTTTTCTACTAAAGAGTGACCATTCCCACTTGCAATGTAGGAACTCAGTTCATATTGCCAAAGCAAAGCAAACCATTATAAAATATATTATCAATGATTTTTGTTTCAAATTGAAAGGAAGTCTTGAGGGAAAAGTAGCATTGTCACATAATTCTTGAGCATGTATTCTACACCAGGTACCCCAATCAAGCTGTGGGGTTGCTATATAAATCACCATAGAGGACATAGAATTTGATGAAAAGAGCAGGTTCAAATTCTGGCAGTACCACTTACTAACTGTGTAACCTTCAGCAAGTTGTTTAATATGTCTGTGCCTCAGTTTCCTAATCTGTGAAATGGGGATAATCATAGCATGTACCTCCTTTAGTGGCTGTGAGGATTAAATGAATCATCAGATATATGAGTTCAGAACAGCACCAGATAAATGGTAAATGCAATAAAATTAATAGCTTTTTGTTTTCAGGGATTCCTAAGATGTGGAATCTAGGGTCAATCAGATATTCTTGCCTTGATAATGAGGTAAAGATGCAGGGAATTTTTCTCGAACAATTCTCTGCATCTGAGGTATCTCTGGTGCAGGCTTTTGTGATTTTTTTCTTAGAAACAGTGTTCCTGTACATAATCTCACCTTTCTGATTTCTGATTATTATGAATCTGTGATGGAGCATCTTTGAGGCTTTCAGCAATCCAATAGTCTCGTAAATTCCTTTTCTGCTTAAAGTGGCCTGAGTTGGTCTCTGCTGTTTGTAAACAAAAACCCTGACAAGTGCATCCCCATGTGGGTGTTTAAGAAAAAGAGGCCAGAAAGATTATAAATCTTGCTCAAGTTTTCAAAGCCAGTGAGTAGGGGAGAAGGAATTCAGCATGTAGTAGCTCCCTCCAAAACCCCTGAGCTCTTGTTAACTATAATAAGTCCTTGGAAATACTTCCTTTACAAGAATGATTTTGAATTTTGTTATCTGTTCTATGCAGAGATGAATACTTTTATTGGACAAATGGTTTTGCGGGTTTGTTTTTTTTTTGGCATCACATGGAAAGTGTTCTTTTGAGCCATATGAGGCAGTTGGATGCCAGAATATTTAATAAAAATAATTTTGGCACTCTGATCATTTCCCTGCTCAAAATTATTATGAATGGGATATCTCTTATTTATCTGCAGTAGTCTCTGTTGTGCAAAGCTCAATGTAAAAGAAATAAATTTTAGAACACATTGTATTGTGTGCCATTAAGGTTTAGTGGTGAAGGGTAAAATGAATATTTTACAGTACTAATTTAGTTAGTAGGAGTGGTGGTTTAGAGCTATATGTACCCCAGGAAAGCACACTCTTAAACTTAATCCATTCCTGTGGGTGTGAATCCATTGTAAGTAGGACCTTTTGACGAGGTTACTCCAGTTAAGCTGTGGCCCACCTCAATCAGGATGGGTCTTCACCCTATTATGGAGTCTTTTATAAGAGGAATGAAATTCAGACAGAGAGGGGGAAACCACAGACAGAGCAACCAGAAGCTGAGAGTCCATACAAAAGCCAGAAGGAACAACCAGAAACTGGGAGTCCGCGGAACCTGGAGGTGCAGGGAGAGAGGCAGGAGAGGCAGGCGGTGCCTTTCCGTGTGGCAGAGCCCAGGACAAAGGATCACCGCCAGCCAGCCCTAGAACTCCAGTCTTTGGGAAGAAAGCATGTCCTTGACGGTGCCTTGGTTTGGATTTTCTCCTGGCCTCAACACTGTGAGCCAGTAAATTTCCCATTGTTTAATCCAACCCATTGCATGGTATCTGCTTGATCAGCCAAGGAAACTAAAATGATAGGTAAAATGAACTATCATTTGAATATTTAACAGGAGTATCTAGAGAAAAATAGAAGATACAGTAAGAAGAAAGGCAAGCCCTTGAAACACCCTTCAGACGATGAACATTGTGAATTTGCATTGCGCAGGTTCCTGGCTGTGTGATACTTCCTTAATCGGAGCTACAAGGGTTATATTAATCTATGAGCCTCAGGGAGTGTTAGAATTTCTTCAAGGATGTGAGAAAACAATTCCCTTTTCCATTAGTCCTCAGCTTTAGTTTTCCTAATTAAAGTTATTTATGTACAAAATAAAACACTAAACAGAACAGAGAGGCTTATAATGAAAAAGCAATAGTCCCCTCTACACCCTCATTACTCCCATTCCATTTCTTAGGGGAAACTAATACTACTAGTTTCTGTTTCTATACATTCTGGTGGTTCCTTTTAGATCACTCGATTTATTGATCTATTTACTGATGGTTTAAAAAGAATATAATTTGGCTAATACTACATTCCCTTTCTCCATCCTCTTCTTATTTTTGATGTACTTCTTCTATTCATACATTTATGCCTTAAAATGATATACTCTACTTATTCTATCTACTTATACTTAATAACATTAAGCAATATCTCTTGGCCATCCCATCACCTCGAAAGGTGGTGTTACAACCCTTGCCTTTGCCTCTCCTTCTTCACCTTTACTTTTTTTTTTTTTTTCATGGGCAGGCACCAGGAATCGAACCCAGGTCTCCGGCATGGCAGGCGAGAACTCTGCTACTGGGCACCGTCACACTGCCCTCCTCACTTTTACTTTTACATTGTCAAGGTTATGACATTTATATTCTAGTCTACAACCACAGAAACATTTTATGTATTTAGAAAGGTTAATTCCAAAAACTTAAAAACATACCAGTGAGTCAGTTCTATTTCTTCTGCCTGTGTCTGGTGATCTTTAATCGCTTGTTCATGTTTATGAATCATGGACTTGGTTGAATGTGAAGGAAGTTGGCCTGGATTCCTCCCCTGATGTTGTGTGTGTAGGCATTTTCCTATTCCATTATTTCAATGAATAGGGAATATTACTGTGAGCTCCATGTATCAGAAAGGGATTATCAACCGGTGGGCCTCGCTTGAGGAAGAGGGAGAGGGGAGCTAGGATTTATGCCAGAAGGCAAGGGGTTTTGCTCAGGAGTTCCAGGTGCCATCCTTTGCCCTTTGTTTTCATAGTAGTTTGGTAAATTTAGTTGGAGTTCTCAGGTGTTTGCCTTGCTAAAAACTGGGCTATCTTGTAAATCATGGAGGAGATTGTAAACTTGATGAAGGCATTAGTTCTGAAGACAGTTCTGTCTCGTCCTCCCTTCTTTTCATCCTGTTTTGTCCCTGTGGATCTGAGTCTGGGACCTCTCTGGAGTCTGGCTTGGAACATAAACTTTCTGCTTTGATAATCCTCCTCTGCATATTTTGCTCTGCCCTTTGATCTGTGAACATGCTTCCAGTCCATATCTGTCTTTCAGAAATTTATTGAAAATCTCTTATCTTTGGATAGACCATTCTCTCTGCAATAATGAGTTTATTTATATATTACCCCCTTATTGGGGTATTGGAAGGGCTGGAGGTAAACACTTACTGTAAGTCTGTATTCTCGAATCAGAAAAGCAACAGTGGCTTTTTGACACCTCTTTGGAAAGATCTCACACCCTTCCTTCAAATTTAAAAGAAGAGAAATTAAGTTGCTATATTTATAATGCTTTGAAATATGCATGAAGCTACTTACATTTTTAATATTATTCATCAAGGACATTGAGCTAGATTCTAATCTAACGGAAGCATCACTTTTCTCTGTCAAGTGAATCACTGAAAAGTTCTTGTAAGATCAGAGTAAGAGAGACATTTCATGCTATAGTGAATTCTGATAGTTTCCATGATGCAGTATTGTGGTTGTTTTTGTTTGCTGGGTAGCTTTTTGTCTACAGGAAGGAAATAATAATTGAGGAAACTCTAAAGAAAAGCTTCATTGGAAATCTTTAGGACCCAGCTTCTTCAGTTTCCCCGCTGGGATGATTCTGAGATTTCAACATGCCTTGAGGAGTAGTCATACCTTTGAACATGAATTGAGAGTACAGTCAAGGCTGCCATTTCAGTTTACAAGGGAAAGAGAAAGAAACCAGGTTTCAGCAACAAAAGATTTAAAGTAGGTGGGTGGTCAAAGATCTCTAACACACGGGAAGTTAGTGCAGAAGTCAGGTGCAAAATTGAAAGCTCAGGAAGGTAAGTATTATTGAACCATCTGGCTGCAATCATTTCATGATTCTAGGCCTGGGAAGATTTGGGGACAAGAACTGAAAACCATTGTTTGAGATTTTATTTGTTTGTTCACTTACTGAATCATTCAGCTATTCATTCCACAAATATTTATTGAACAACCATTAAGCTGGTTACTTTGAGAATTCTGGGGATCTAGTGGGGGAAAATTCAGACTCAGTATCTGGTCATAAAGAGATTATGCTCTAATATAATTACAAACACCTAAAGAGGCAACACTCTTTCCTAAGGTCTAGCTACAGCCAAAACACATCAGAGTTTAAGTCAACAGATTCTGCCATGGCTAATGTGTTCTTGCATACCCATTATAGTTAAGCCATTTATGAGATTTTTCAAATATAAATATTGGCATTAATAAACTAAATGCATTAATGAGAGTGTTGGCAGTCTTATCCATCTGTTGAAAATGATCTATTTGACATAATATTCTCAGCAATTTTCAGGTACCAATCATGTGGGCCCCCAAAAGTTTGAGCAGGGAGTGGCAGTTAATTTTTTGAGGCCTTATTAGCACCAAGGAGCTTTGATGGGGGACATATGCTTCATTTCATATCCAGCTGAGGAAATGGAAATGTGACCACTGGTTCAGCCCAGTTGATTCCATAATCAATTTGTCTTATTCTGATCAAAACATACAGTTCCCTTCTCCATCCTGATCTTTACCTGCATGTCTGCCTACAATTCTAAGATTTGATAAGGTAAGTGAGAAGAGTTAGAAAAGCAGGATTTAAAAATACCATCTACCTTTAGGTGTTAACCTAAGAAAAAGTTTATTGGAAAGGAATGAAGTGAGCAAGCATTTAACAAGTAAAACTACATCAAAGGGACAGAAAGGAACCACTTGATAATAAAAATGTTGCTTTGATTGAAACTGGGCAAAAAGCCAAAGGTACTGGAAAGAGACTCTTAAACATACTGAGTGGCTTCTGGATCAAACACTCCATAAGTCAAGGGTAAAATGTGAAATTTTCCTAGTAAATTGTTGGGTTATATCTAAATGAGGCTTGCTGAGCTCTGGAGTTGACATTGTACATAAATTTCCTTTCTTTCTAATTAAAGGATAGATGAAGACAATTGTGTTTGTTTTAAATAGATTTATCAAAAGATGATCATGTACAAGAATTTCCCATCAGGAATTCTTAGTAATAGTTAAAAGTTTGTTCTTTCATATATTTCTTTGATTATAAAGAAGTCGCTTAACACATTTCACTGAAATTGTTCCTGCACACCTAAGCAATCTTTGGCTGTAATAACATCTATTCTTAGTAAAGCAGCTTTATTTTGACACAATAAAACTTATAACCTGTTGGGTTATATCTCAGGCGATTCCATTCATTGCTCTGTTGCTTTTGAGGTTTATGAGTTTAAGATCTACTTCCTTTATTTCACTATAACATGCTGAGGCAGGAACAATGATTGTTTTGTTCAGGACTGGCACATGAAAGGAGATCAGTAAAATTTTATCAAATGAAGCTGTCATGCATCTGATTGCATTGGGAAAACTCGTCTGTGCAACTTGTTATTATTCCTATATATTTTATTATTATAATTTGTATTATATAACAGTACAGAATTTATATTATTATATAATATAATTTATATTACATTTTAATATACATATAAATATAAATTTATATAATTTTATCTTATTTCATGGTATAGTTTAAGTGGGAGAGAATTTATAAGACTCAGGAAATTTTTGTACAACAGAGATATTGGAATGCAGGCTCAGATGGATAACTGGTGTCCTAGAGGTAGGACAGTCCCTTGTACATACTGTCAGGAAGCCATTCTCTTGGGAAGACAGAGGTGCTGGTTAGCCAGACATGCTTCCCTGGAGGACTGTGATAACCCAGGCAAACAAAGCCATACAGTGTGCTAGAAGCTCCAAGTAGCAGGGAGCAAACCAGGTTCAGGGCAGGGCTAGGGAAAAATTAATTTGACCTGCAAAGCGGTCTGCTAACTGCAGCCCAAGTTAGTATAAACAAGGAAGTATAGAAAATAAAAGTTCTTATGTGGCTGTTATCAACTTAAAGGGAACAGTTGAAGCAAATTGTTTTTGCAAAGGTTTTTAAAGAAAAAGTAGTTTTTGGTATCAGATGGATGACAGAGACAGGTAATAATAATAATAATTATTATTATTATAGTAATAATAACACAACAGATGACAGTTGTTGGGTACTCACTATTTGTATATACTTTGTTAAATAGCTTGCATACATCATCTATGTCAATTTTCCCAAATTCTGCATGTCATACACTATCATTAGATCTATTTCATAGGTGAGGGAGCTGGAGGTAAGACATGTTAAGTGTACCAGGGAGTGGCAGAATGAGTATCATACTCAGGCTACTTGGTTCCTGGTGCTGTGACCTTGACTTTGGTAGAACTTCCTCATATCAGAGACGTCTGAGTGAGTGGTCACAAGAGAGATAGAACAGGGTCCTTCCTGGGGAACTAGGCTGGCAGTTGCTGCACAATGGAGCCAGAGTGAGGAAGGTTCAGAGGAAGAGTGGACAAAACAGCAAAGAATCAGGACTCTTCTCTCCTAGGCAATGCAGACAAAGTCACTTCTGCTTAGTAAGGAAGGTGCTATAAATACCAGACCCATTATTCATTGTCCTAAGACAATGAGGATTGATTCATGTGCCCAGAACTATGGTGGAACTTTTACCTTTACTACATGACCCCAAATAGAATTCTTATATATATTTTCTCTCTCTGTTTCGGAGGTTTGCCACAAACAAAACAGGAGGGTTGAGTTCAAGATAGTTGTTAATGTTGGAAACTCTCCATTTCATTAACTAATTTAACAAATACTTATTCAGCACCTATTATGCACCATACATTGACCTGAATGCTTGAGATATACTAGTAGGCAGATTGACACACATCCCTATGCTCTTGGAGCTCATCTTCTGATAGGGACAGATAATGAATAAGGAATGTAATAAATTCACAAGGTATATGGAATATTAGAAAAAATTTTGGAAAATATGGAAAAAAAATCTGGGTAAGTGTGAGATGAGGATTGGGAAGTGCATTGGTCACACTAGAGCTGAGAAAGAAGGTGCTATTGAAGCAATGATTTGGAAGGGGGTTAAGTTAGCCATGCAGATATCTTGGAGAAGAACATGCAGCAGTGGGAACAGCCCATGCAAAGTTCTAAGAGGTTCTGTATTTTCCATATTTGCTCTGTATGTGTGCCATATATGTTTGCAGGTAGAAGCCATAATGAGTATCTATAGATGTTCTTTTCTGATTGCTTCTATTTTCCCAGCAAACTAAAAGGAAGGGTCATTAGCTCAGAGGAAATGTATGGAAGAGGTTAGGGGGTTTAAAGAAAGAGAAGAATGTGTGAAACAGTCAATTATCTGTGTGGGGGAGTTAATGGAGTAGAGAATACAGTTTGATATGGAACTACATGAATCAGGAATTATGCATTAATGAGAAAGGCACTCATTAGATATTAGACTTTGGGGATTTACATTTAAGTTTAAATGACCTCTACTCAGCAGCAACGGATTTACCTCTCCCAATTTGTCACCAATATTTTTGAAGACATAGGCAAATGGGAAAACTCACAGAGCAAAATTAAAGCTAACTTGACAAACAACAGTACACAGAAGAATAAAGGGCCTAAAAGGAACCCTGGCAGGACCTTGGCAGTGGAGGGTGCTAGATATGGAGTTTTTCAATTAGAGAAACTAGTTAATGGGTGGAAGAAAATAATCAAATTCAGGAAAGCAAAACTACACTGAGTAAATTACTACCAGAAACTCGGTATTGGCCTTGAAATTCTGCAAGGTGCTCTGCAAATATAAACCTGAGAAAGCCAATGGCCTTAAAAAGATCAATGCAATGGGCAGATCACACAAAGGATCTGTTGAGACCACCCCATCTCAATCTTATGGGAAAACAGTGCAGGATAAGGAAAAGGAACATCATCATGAAGACAGATGGAAAAGATAAATCTGGAAAAGATCACTAAATTATTGAAAAGAAAACCTCAGGAAGAGTTTTTTTTTTAATTTTAATAGAATGCGAAAAAGACCTCATTCCTATGAAATAGGATCAAAAAGCCCAAAAGAGAGACTAGGCAGACATTGCAATAATATAGGATGTGATGAAAGAAGAGCTATCGGAGACACAGCAGGACTGCAAGGTAACTAGAAGAAAAATAGAATAATTCACCCTGGGTTGTGTTTAGATCAGAAGTAAAATAGTGGGAAACAGAATTAGTGAATTGGAGGGTAAAATTCAGAAATTCTTTGAGAAAGCAGAGGTGAATGACAAAAAAATGGACATTAACTGATGTTATTGCTGAATAAAAAATATTTAAGAAATGAATAGAAGAGAACAATAATGAAAGGCATACTTGCTTGAAACTACCTTGCACATGCAGGTGAAAAGGGCTCATTTCCAGCAATAAACACAGAGTCAAACGTTGGCATATCTTGAGTTTGCAAAAAGTAAACAAAATATAAAATCAAACAAGAGACCCCATCTTCTACCACAAATTCCTTACAAACATCCATGCAGAAAAAAAAAAAAAGCTATTGTCTGCTTAGATGTCTGATGCAGCCCTAAATGCCAAGGGTGTGGAGAATATTCTATATTTTAACACGATCTAACATTTGAATAATTGGCCAATTTGTCCTTTACTTTGTGAAGGTAGATAAAAAATGTTTTCAAAATAGAAATGGCTTCCAAAATGTGTCACCTCTATGATACTCTTGGAAAAAAAGAATCATTTGATATCGCACTCCAGTTGACAGAGGTGGAATAAAATCGGAAGCTGTGATAGACTGAGATGAAAAAGAGAAAAAAATGGAAATAATGTAATTAAATGGAATGGCAAGGAATATAAAAAAGAGTTATATAGAATAAAGTCAAACCATTTTCTATACAGAAATGAAAATTAAGACTTTAAAAATATATAATATTAAATATCATATAATAGCAATTTCCATACAATACTTCAGATGATGTAAAAGACCAGTAAGTGAGTCAGAAAAAAAATGAAAATCTTACAGGTTAACATTAGTAAAATATAGCATGCTTTATAAAACTCTCAAAATCATAAAAGTAAAATAATGTTTTATAAATGTCTATAATGGTAAGGAAAACAAAGAAAAGGGCAGGAACATAAAGCAAGCTAACAGAAGCAGACCAAACATACCAGCTATAATTGAGCTGAGAAAAAAGATTTTGTATATTCATGGAGAGGAATCTGTCATTTAAGCAACATCCTAGATATAGGATTTAAAAAAGCACCCACTCTAGATATAGGTTGGTGATTTTTAAAATCATGAAACAAAAAGAAATAAATCCTAATGGCATATGGAAATATTTCAGGATGGCTGTTTTAATTTAAAGATAGAGCTCTTTGGAGAGGTAAAAATAAAAATCGAGTTTATTCAGAGAAAATCACGTGCCCCTCCAAAAATTGCAAAGGGATTTAAAAATAAAAGTATAGGCAACTTTTTATCAAGCAAATAGAGAGGTTACAGTTATTAGGGTTTTTTGGTTTGTTTATTTTTAACATGAGCAGGCACCGGGACTTGAACCTGGGTCTCAAGCATAGCAGGTAAGAAATCTGCCACTAAGCCACCGTTGCACTGCCCTATAGTCATTAGTTTTTGATGTATAGAATTCCAGGTAAAAATTGTTAAATGGCTGTAAAGCATTGTAGGAAATAGAAAAATTCAAGGCTCAAATATAAAGATAAAAATGTAAAGTATTAAAATAAAATTTTCATCTATTTTTATGTAACCTTTCAGTGCCAAGGCCTTTCTAAGCCTGCCACAAGACAAAAACCATGAAGGCAAAACAGGTAGGCATCAAAAAAAAAAGTTCAACATTCTTCTTGTCCCCCCAAAGCAAAGAAATAAATCAAGAGTAAATTAAAAGGTATTAACAACAGATATTTTTGCACCAATGTTCATAGCAGCATTATTCATAATAGCTGGAAGATGGAAGCAACCTAAGTGTCAATCAACAGATGAATGGATAAACAAAATGTGATATATACATATAATGAGTATTATTATTCAGACATAAAAAGGAAAGAAGTGCTGATACATACAACAAATGGATCAACCTTGAAATCATCATGCTGACTGAAATAATCCAGACATATTAGGATAAGTACTGTACGGTCTCAGTCATATGAAGTATCTACAATAAACAAATTCTTAGAGACAGAAAGTTGACAAGCTACCAGGGGCCAAGGAGAGGGGTGGAGTGAGGGTGGAAGGAATAGGGAGTTATTGTGTAATGGGTGCAGATTCTGTTTGTGGTGATGAAAAAGTTTTGGTAGTGGATGATGCAGATGGCAGCACAACACTGGGAATGTAATAAACAACACTGCAGTATACACTTGAAAGGAACTCAAACGGGGAAGGGGGACTGAATAGAATGTACTGTTTTCTATCATATGTGGACATGTTGAGAAGTGTTTATGCAAAATTCCATGATGTAGGTGACCAAGGCTGAAAGGATTGACCGAGAAACTAGAATGGAATCTCCAGATGTTCATTGAACTGAGGCCAATAAAATCAACTCTGTGAAACCAAGAGAAAAAAGAAAAAAGAAAGAAAAGAGAAAAGAAAAAGAAGCAATAGCAAAACTGGGGAAATACTTTCAACATTTATGACAGACAAAAGATTGAACTTTTTAATATAAAAAATTCTTAAAAGCAATACAAAGAATTAAGCAGCACAACAGAAAAATGGATAAAATCACAAAATGAGGCAAGAAAAAAACAAAGTGAAATGAAAAGAACAAATAAATATATCAAAATTTAACAAATTTCCAGAGACCAAAGAAATGCAAAATAAAATGACAGTCTGTTTTTCACCTTATCAAATTGACAATAGTGTTTTGTGTGTGGGTGTGAGTTGTGTGTTTGGTCTTTTATTTTTTAAATAATAACAGCTTCTCTGAGTTTAGGTAATTGAAAATTCTCATACATTGTTGCTGGGCATGTAAATTACAAATCTTTCTTGAAGGCAATTTGGTAATTTGTACCAAAAGCCTTAAAATATTCATTCCCTTTGAATATTTTCAGTTTTGGGAATTATTCTTAGGAAAAAATTTATTCACATAACAATGTGTTATAAAATAGCTAATCACAGATGTATTTATGCTAGCAAAAAAAGAAAAGATGTTTTTCCTATTGTATTTTAATAAAGACAAATCTTAAGGTACACAACCGTGTAGCCACTAGAAATTATGTTTGTGAAATATATTTAATGCTATAGAAAATCGCCATGATGTAGTCTAAATAAAAAACAGCAAGTAATAATTTTTATTACTCAAAATCTATTTAAAAATATATTTATGAAGATAAAAAAGGAAATATACAAAAACGATTGTGGCTATTTTAATACGGTAGAATTATTCATTGTTTTTAAAAATTTGTTTGCTGTTTTATTTATTTCCAAAATTAACTATTATCATAAATCTATTTTACAATAAAATGTGATTTAAAGATGTTTACCTAATGTTTAAAGGCAGATAGTTTGAGACATTTTTCGTGGACTTAAATCACTCGAATATTTTTCTAACTCAAGTTATTTCTGGTTCCCCAGGTAGATTCATCTGTTTTTTATCTATGTCACCTGCTATACTCTTCATACATGTCTCTGATAATACTTAAAATGCGTTCACTTTTGGATTTATTTGTTAGTATCACAACTTATTAATATTAGAAAAAAAAACCAAATGCTTAAGTAGTAAAATGCCTTTCACAAATTACTAATATTAAATATTTGTTGAATTGAATGTATTTCAGCTTGATTATGGATATGGAAACTTGTAGAAAGAGTAGGTGGAGAAAAAAAATCATCCAATATATAAGGCACTTTGGATATTGCTGTTTTAATTTTCTTTTCTTTGTTTTATTCTTGTTTTTAATTTTTGCTGTTTTAATTTTATCGTTTTAATTTACCAACTTAAGTATTCATGTGTTCAAAGATATTTGATCTGATTTTATATTTTCTTCTCTTATATTTCATAGCCATTTCTAAGGAGCTCATACAAACTTTCTTTTTACATACACATTCGTGTAACAATTCTCCCCAGGGAAGAGTATGATAAAAGTGAAGTGGATTAAAATTATTTGAAGGGGCTTTTAAGCTATAATTAGTGCATCCTCTCTGTGGGTTTTGTTTCTGGCAATCAAGAGATTTTTTTTTTCAGATTTCGTTGATAGTATGTTGTGTGATATAAAAACTTAAAATCTAGTTAGGTAGCGTTAACAAAATATATAATAGAAATTACTGATTGTAGGAAGACCATATGGTTTGTGCCCATTTTTCCAGTACATTTATTACTAACATTTCTTCTTACTCTCCCAGTTTTGACAATTTACACTGTCAACATAATTAGAATGTACATAAAAATGTCAAATGAGTGGTAGAACTTTATGAGAGAACCTGAAATTTTGAGACCTGAGAAGCTTCCACTGTAGCTTTTACATGCCCTTCTCCCTGGCACCTGTTCCACCCACTCTTACAATGGTCCCTAACTGTTCCTGTTCACTCTTTTGTGTAAAATCCAGGCTGCCAAAACAATGGCTGATAATTCATGAGAAGATTCCTTCTCTCCCCATTTCCGAATTGGCTGAACTTCCACTGACCTCCTCCTGCTAACGCCCCATAAAACATTCCACTTTCTTTCCCCAAGATAGTAACTCCTTCAAGGACTTCTCATGCCTGATATTTTTAAATAAAGTCTTAAGAGAATGGCATTCTTATTGATTATCTTCCTCAAATTGGAAATATAAAGGAATTCAAAAGCAAGGTGGGAGAGAGTATTTCTAACTATTGTTAGAAATGGAATGGAATGGAGAGATATTTGAATTGAGCATAAGTGAGTGAATCGTTTACAGGCCGAGGAATAAATTATATGTATATGAATATATATTTGTATAACTTATTACCAAATATTAGTTTCACCCAAGTATTCCTACTTTAATTCAAGGCTAAAAATATGTATGAAACAAAATTGGAAGCTGAAGAACTCCCTGGAAGGTAAATATATGAGTATAAGTACTCATTAAAGTATAAATAGAGGCAGAGCTGTAGAGTATTTTATTCCAGAGGGTACTTTAATTTGCTTCAAAGCTTCTTGAGTATCAATGTGGGTTTCTAATACCTGCATACATTCTAATCCATGTAATCATAAATATTTCACTTCAAAAGAGCCTCTGACCTAAAACACCATTTTCTTTGTATATCAAAAGGGCCAAATATTTCAGAGAAATTTTTCAAGAACTCTGATTTATTAAAATATGATAAGGGCATTATCACACATAACAAATGTAAATGTGCTCTTTAAGCTGTAAATGCAGAAATGATATAATCATCAAAGTATTTATGCTGAGTTCTGAGCTGCTTTTAGGAACCAGTTTGATTGAGCACATGTTCATCGTTACAAACTTCATTTCCTCCCTAAATGTATTATTTTGTTCTCTTCAGAGAGTCAATATGCATTTCAGGGCAATGAGTTCAGTTCACTTCAGATAGAAAGAAATGAAGTGGTGCCAATTTCCTTTTCCTTTAGGTCTAGAATTTGAGTGCAGGTCCAGAGCATTGGAGGTCATCTGGTCTACCCTTTGTTCAATATCTTTGTTCAATATAGATTAAGATGACTAGGCATGCTTAAGGACCAGCGATGTGCTGGTCAATGTTTAACAATAAACTCTTAAAAAAAAAAAAAAAAAAAGAAGGGCTGATTTGGAGTGTTTTCTGATTTCCATGTTATAAATATCTTCACTATGGCCATGCGCCAAGCTACCAACTGAAAGCAGAGTTGGGAAGAGAGGTGCAGTAGCCACCAGTATATAGTATTTCTACTACAAAAGCACACTAGATGTCAATGACCTCAAGCCCATAGATAAAAGTAAAATGCACTAGAATAATTAAGAAATTATGAGCTTTAGATATTATTTCCTTTATTTAAAAATTATTTATTGAATTATAAGTTTACATAATTTAATTTTTAGTAAAGGCTATGTTTAACAACTTGTTTGCAAAATTTCTGAAAATTGAACAATTGGTTCCCATGAGCCTGTAAGACTAAGCTCTAGCATAGCACGGTCTTCTGCATATCTATTCCTTTGTTTTCAAAGTATGATCACACAGGTCAGCATTCCATCTACACCATCTTGAAACTTGTTAGAAATGAAAATCTCAGATTCCATCCCAGTCCAATCAAATAAGAATCTTCAGGTGATTTCTACTCAAATTAAAGTTTGAGAAGTAATGGACTACTCCTAAATCCAGGCCAGCCCCAGGGTTGGGAAGGTTCTTGATTAACAGAGAGGACTAAATTGCTAACACAAGTTTTGAAATTTCGTGGTTGTTCTTTTTTAAAAATGTGTGGCTTGATAATTCAATTAGATCACACAATTTAAAAGCCAGCGGGAAAGTGGAATTGGGATAAAAATGAAAATAATGTTGTATATTTTCAGGTAAAAGCAAAAATCTGAAAATAATGACTTCAGATATAACATTTAAAAAGAGACACCTCCTTGGGCACAGGCAGAGTTCTGGCCTGCCATCCTGGAGACCCGGGTTCGTTTCCTGGTGCCTGCCCATGCAAAAGAAAAAAAAAAAGAGACACCTCCTTAAAAAGAGACGCCTACTGAACTATGCACAGCAAATGCATAGTGTTGTAACAAAGAATGTATTCTGGTATATATATATTTCTACAATGGAGGAAAATAAATAAAAAGTAAAAATGAAAGTAAATACATTTATGGCTCTTTCTATGTGATTAAACAAACTATTATGGAAAGTCACAGAATATATAGATTATTTAATGTGACAGAGAATTGAAAAGGAAGAAAAAATACAGAAAAGACTGAAAAATTTGACAACGTGCAAATGAATAACTTTGATATATGAGACACAATTTACAGAATTAGAAGAAAATGACAAACTTAAGGAAAATATCTGTGACATGTGTAACATTCAGACCATTAAGATATTTACTATGTCACATGTTTTTACAAACTAATTTTCTAATGGAAAAATAGATAATGGGGATGGAGGATTTGATTCACAGTTAAAAAAATATAAATAGCTAAGAATATATTTGTTTAGTATTAAATTAAGGAAGTACAATTTTAAAAACGCAATATGGCATCATTTTTTTTCTATCAAGATTAACAAAGATTGAAAAGAATGTTAACATATAGGAAGGTTGAAAGTGTTTGGAAAAAAAGCACTTTCACATATTTTTAGTAAGTGTACTTCCTGGAGGCAGTTTGGAAATACATATCAAATATTAAAATACTGCACTATGCATGTTTTGTGGCTGACCAAAGCATTCTACTTCTAGTAATCAGAAATAATCAGAAACACAAAGACCATGTACAAGGATGTTCACTATAGGGCTATGACAGAGATTAATTGGAACCTCTAATAGTAAAGGATATTTTACATAAATTATAATGCATCCATGTCATGGAGTCAATTTTTGACATGTAAATATATTGCTGATATATTACTAAACAAGAAATTGAGTTACAAAACATTACACAGAGCATGATCCCTATTTTTTTCAGAGAGCAGTTTCCTTTTTTTTTTTAAATGGAGAAGTTGTAGGTTTACAGAAAAACCATGCAGAAAATACAGTTCCCACATACTACCCCTCCCCACCCCATGCACAGAGTTTTCCCTTTTGTTAACACTTTACATTAGTGTGGAAACTTTGCTACAATTGATGAAAGAATATTACTATAGTCCTACTATTAACTATTGTTCATAATTTATATGAGGATTCACTGTGTTGTACATCCTTTGTTTTTTTTTTATCTAGTAACATATACAACCTAAAATTATATTTTTAACCATATTCAAATATATAACTCTCGTGGTAATTGCATTCACAATATTGTGCTACCATCACCACTATCCATTACCAAAAGTTTTCATCACCCCGGAAGAAACTGTATCAATTTAGCATTGACTCTCCATTGCCTTTCCCCACTTTGGCCCCTGGTAATCTCTATTCTACTTTCTGACTCTGTGGATATGGTTATTCTTATTATTTCATATCAGTGGGCTCATACAGTATTTGCCCTTTCCTGTCTGGTTTATTTCACTCAGTATTTCACTCAACATGATGTCTTCAAGGTTTATCGCCCATGTTTGTTGCATGTATTGGAACTTTACTCCTTTCTATAGCTAAATAAAATTCCATTGTATGTTTATACCACATTTTGCTTATCCATACATTTGTTGATGGACACTTGGGTTGCTTCCATCTTTTGGCAACTGGGAATAATGCCAATATGAGCATCAGTGTGAAAATATATGTTCAAGTCCTTACTTTCAATTTATTTGGAAATATACCTGGAAATGGGATATGACATTCTTATAATTAACTATTTGAGGGACCACCAAACTGTCTTCCACAGTGGCTGCAACATTTTATATTCACACCAACAATGAATGAGTGTTCTTATTTTTCCACATCCTCTCCAACAATTGTGAGTTCTGTTTTTTTTTTTTTTTTTTTTTTTAATTTGCATATGGGCAGGAGGCACCAGGGATCGAACTCCAGACCTCCAGCACGGCAGATCGGAGCTCTGCCTGCTGAGCCACGGCAGCCGCCCGTGAGTTCTGTTTTTTAAAGTAATAGTAATTACAGTGGTGTGGAATGGTATCTATTTGTGATTTTGATTTGCATTTCGCCAATGACTAATGATGTTGAGAAATTTTCTTTTGCTTGTTGGTCATTTGTATAATTTGGAGAAATGCCTATTCAAGTCTTTTGCCCATTTTTTGATTAGGCTGTTTGTATTTGTGTTGTTCAGTTGTAGGATTTTTAAAATACATATTCTACATATTCTGGATACTAAACCTTTATTGGATATGTAGTTCCCAAATATTTTGCATCATTCTGTAAGTTGTTTTTTTTGCTTTCTTGATGAAGTCCTTTGATCCATTTATCTATTTTTTAATTTTGCTTTTCATGGTCCTGGTGTAAAGTCTAAGAAACCATTACCTAATTAAAGGTCCTAAAGATGCTTCTTTAGGTTTTCTTCTAGGAGTTTCATATTTTCAGTTCTTATATTTAGGTCTCTGAACCATTCTGAATTAATTTTTTGTATATGTTGTGACATAAGGGTCCACTTTCATTCTTATCTGTATGACTATCCAGTCTTCCCAGCATCACTTGTTGAAGAGACTATTCCTTACCAATTGAATGGACTTGACACCCTTATCAAAAATAAATTATCCAAAGATCTGATGGTTTATTTCTGAACTCTTAATTCAATTCCATGGGTCCATATGTCTGTCCAGATGCCAGTGCCATACTATTTTGATCACTGTAGCTTTGTAATGAGTTTGAAATGAAGTACTGTGATTCTTCTAAATGGTTTCTTCTTTTTCAAGATGGTTTTGGCTCCTCAGGGCCCCTTAAACCATTTCATATAAATTTCAAGATCGTATTTTTTCATCTCTGCACAGAAGGCTGTTATAGTTTGTGATTATAATTATGTTGCTATGTAAATTGCTTTGGATAGAATTGATATCTTAATATTTAGTCTTCTAATTCATGAACATGGAATTAACTTTCATTCATTTATATCTCCTTTGCTTTCTTTTAGCAATGTTTTGTAGTTTCCATGCACACCCTCAGTAAATTTATTTCTAGATATTTGATTATTTTAGTTGCTATTTGTACTGGTTTGAAACTGTTATGTACCCAGGAAAGCCATGTTCTTTTAATTCAGTCTTGTGAGGGAAGACTCATTGTGGGGGGACCTCTGATGAGATTATTTCCATGGAGATTCCCTGGAATTAATTAATTAATTCCCTTCAATTCCCTGCCCATTGACGGTGGGTCTTAATTAGTTTACTGGAATCCTTAAAAGAGCTCAGAGCCAACACAGGGAACAGAAAGATGAAACCAAGGTCAGATGTTTGGAGATGCAGAAGGAAAGCTCCCCAGCAGAATCCAGAAGGACCCATAGGACCTGAGAGAGCCATTCTGAAACCAACCCAAGAGGGCCTGCAAACATCGCCATGCGTCTTCCCATGTTATAGAGGAACCTGGATGCTGCCTTTCCTCCTAGAAGGTATCCTCTTGTTGGTGCCTTAATTTGGAAATTTTCAAGGCCTTACAACTGTAAATTTCCAACCTAATAAATCCCCATTGAAAAAGCCAACCCATTTCTAGTGTATTGCATTCCAGCAGCTTTAGCAAATCAAAACAATATTGAAAATCATTTTTTCCCCTTGTTTTCCTCTTCAGATTGTTCATTTCTGATGTGTAGAAATACTTTTTTTTCCTGTACCATGAGGAAATGTACTTCATGAACCAAAGTTATTTCTTATTTTTAGCAGCATGGTTGTAGGATCATGTCATCTGCAAATAAGGAAAGTTTCACTTCTTCCTTTCCAAGAAGGATGACTTTTTATTTCTTTCTCTTGTCTAATTACTCTAGCTAGAACATCCAGTACAATGTTGCATAACAGTGGTGATAGTAGACATTCTTGAATTGTTTCTGCTCTTAGAGGAAAACCATTGTCTTTCACCATTGAAAATTATGTTAGTGGTGGTTTTTTCATATATGCCCATTATCATGTTGAAGTTTCCTTCTATTTCTAGTTTTCCAAATGTTTTTAACAAAAAGGGGGTGCTGGGTTTGGTCCAATGCCTTTTCTGGATCAGTTGAGGCAATTAGGTGTTTTTGTCCTTCATTCTTTTATTTTGGTTCATCACAGTAATTAATTTTCTTAAATTGAACCATCCTTGCATAGCTGGAATAAAAAGTCCCACTTGATTATAAAGTATAATTCTTTTATTCTGCTCTTGGGTATGGTTTGTTTGTATTGTTTTGAGGATTTTTGCATCTGTATTCATATGGGATATTGAACTGTAATTTTCTTTTTCTGGTATGTTTATCTGGCTTTGTATTAGGGTAATTTTGGCTTCATAAAATGACTTAGGAAGTATTCTTTTCTCTTCAATTTTTGGAAAAGTTTGAGCAAGATTGACATTAATTCTTTTTGGAATGTTTGGTAAAATTCATGAGTGAGGTAATCTAGTCCTAGGGTTTTCTTTGTTGGGAGATTTTTGATTACTGCTTAAATCTACTTGTTATTGTTCTTTTGAGATCTTCTGTTTGTTCTTAAGTCAGTGTAGGTAGTTTGTGTATTCCTGGAAATTTCTTCATTTCATTGAGGTTATCTAGTTTGTTGGTGCACAGTTGTTCATAGTATCCATTATAATCCTTTTTATTTCTGAGGAGTTGGTAGTTATGCCCCCCTTTCATTTCTGATTTTAGTTATTTTTATTCTCTCACTTTTTTTTTCTTTCCTCTGCTTAGCTAAAGGTTTGTTGGCCCTTTCAAAGAACTAACTTTCGGTTTCATTGATATCTCTATTGTTTTTATACTTCCTATTTTCTTTATCTCTAATCTAATCTTTCTTATTTCCTCCTTTCTCATTTTTCTCCCTCATTCCTCCTGTTATAAGGTTAGGTCTCTCTTATGAGATTTCTCTTCTTTTTTAATACAAGGATTTAGAACTATATATTTCCCTCTCATTGCTGCCTTTCCTGCACACTGTAAGTTTTGATACATTGTGTTTTCATTTACATTTGTTTCAAGATACTTCCACATTTCCCTTATAATTTCTTCTTTGACCCATTGGTTGTTTAGCAGTACATTGTTCAATTTCCACACATTTGCAAATTTTCCAATTCTCTCTCTGCTATTGATTTCTAGATTTTATTCCATTTTTGTTGAAATTGTATGATTTCAATATTTTTAAATTTATTGAGACTTTCTTGTTACCTAACATATGGTCATCCTGAGGAAAGACCCATTTCCACCAGAGAAGTATGTACATTCTGATGCTATGGGGTGAATTGTTCTATGTATATCTGTTAGGTCTATTTGGTTCATAGTATTATTCAGGTGTTTTATTTCGTTATTTATCTTTTGTGTAGATGTTTCTTCCAGTATTGAAAGTGGTACATTGAAGAATCCTTCTATTAATGTAGCGTGTTTATTTTTCCTTTCAAATTTGTCAGTCTTTGCTTCATATATTTTGGTGCTCTGCCATTAGGTGCATATTTATTTATAATTGTTATATCTTCTTGTCAAATTGACAAATATCTACTGACCTCCTTTGCTTCACATAACAATTTTTGCCTTAAAGTTTATTTTATCTGATATTAACATAGCTGTCACAGTTCTCTCCCTTTTTTTTCCTTCAGTGCAGTCTGGAAATCGAATCCAGATCTCCTACATTGAAGGCAAGCATTATACTAGTGAACCACCCATGCACCTCCAATTCTCTTCTGGGTTCTATTTGCCTGGCCTTTTCCCCCATCTTTTCACTTTCAACTTACTTGTGTCTCTGAGTTTAAAGTGAGTCTCTTGTAAACACCATTGTGATAGTTTGAAGTTGTTATGTACCCCCCCAAATCATGTTCCTACATTCATCCCTCTGGATATAGACCTGGTGTGGCTGGGACCTATTGATTATGTTGTTTCAGTTAAGATGTGACCCAGCCCATTCAAGGTGGGTCTTAATCCTTTCACTGGAGTCTTTTATAAGAGGATAAAATACATAAAGAAAGTAAGAAATGAAAATAAGTGCAGCTTACAGAGAAATAACCAGAGAAATTGAGAGAAAATGTCACAGACAGTGAAACCACAAGCTGAAGCAATGAAACATGGAAGAGAAGGGCCAGCAGACATTGCCATGTATCTTGCTATCTGACAGCAGAGAACAAGCTTGATGGTAACAAGTCTTCAGAGAAGGTATTGTTTGTTGATACCTTAATTGGGATATTTTCATGGCCTTAGAACTGTAAATTTGTAAACTAATAAATCTCCATTTCTAAAAGCCATTCCATTTCTGGTACATTGCATTTCATCAGCTTTAGTAAGCCAAAACAAGCTTATAGCTGGGTCATTCTTTTTCATCCATTCTACCAATCTCTGCCTTTGTTTCTAGAGAGTTTAATCCACTTACATTTAAAGTAATTACTGATGATACAGGACTTTCTTCTCCTATATAGCTATTTGGTCTTTGAATATACCATTTTTTTGTTCCCTTAATCTTCAGTTAATGTCTACTTTCATATTTTTTTTGGGTATTGTACCATTTTGTGTCTCTTCTCATTTCCTTATGTATGTATTTTTTTCATATATTTTCCTTGTGGGCTTAAATTTAACATTCTAAATCTATAGCAATCACATTTGACCTGATACCAACGTAACTTCAATTGCGTACACATATGCTGTTCTTTATACCTCTCTCTTCCCCCACAGTTTCTTGTGCCTGTATAAATTATGTATTCCCACATTGTGTATTCAAAATATGAAATTTTCAAGAAGTAAAAATGAGTTACCAACAAAAAATATGCTAGTACTGTAATTTGTAATTACTCCTTTGGTTATTTTTACTGGAGATCTTTATTTCTTTATGCTGGTTCACTCCACTGTCTAGTGTCTTTTCATTTAGTCTGATGAAAAACTGCCTTTATCTTTTCTTGTAGGGTAGGTCTACTGTTGAGAAACTCCCTTAGATTTTGTTTATCTGGAATGTCTTAGTATCTTTCTCATTTTTGAAAGAAAGTCTTGCCATATATAAAACTTTTGGGTGGCAATTGTTATCTTTCAGCACTTTAAATATATTATACCACCGTCTTCTTTCCTTTATGGTTTCTGATGCAAATCAGCACTTAACCTTGGGAGTCCCTTGTACCTAATATGTTGTTTTTCACTCTTAGCTTTCAGAACTCTCTCCTTGTCTTGGCATTCGACAGTTTGACTACTATGTCTGTGTATGCTCTCTTCCAAATTTAACCTGTTTGATGTTCTTGTGAATCTTGAAATGAATATTTTTGCTTTTCATTAAATTTGGAACTTATCAAACATTATTTCTTTGAATATTCATTCTGCCTCCTTTTCTCTTTCTTCTCCTTGAGAGACTTCCATAATGTATATATTGGTGTGCTTGGCAGTGTCCCATAGCTCTTTTTTTTCTGTTCATTTTTTAAAATTCTTTTTTCTTTCTACTCTTTAGCCTGAATCATTTCAATTGTCTTGTCTTTGAGTTCACTGATTCTTTCTTCTGCCAGTTCCAACCTGCTTTTGAAACCCTCTAGAAAATTTTCATTTCAGTCATTGTGGTCTTCAACTCTAGTAGTTATATTTGGTTCCTTCTTATAATTTTTATCTTTTTAACAAGTTTCTCATATTATTCATCCTTGTTTTCCTGATATCCTTTAGTTTATTCTCCATATTTGGCTATATATCACTTTTTTGATGTTATTTATTGTGTCCAAAACCTAATCTTCTTCACTGATAGTTTCTGGATTTTTAGCTTAATTCTTTACATGTGCCATCATTTCCTTTTTCTTTGTTTTTCTTCTAATCTTTTGTTGCACCCTGTACATTTTGATATTTTAAAGTGTTAACTTCGGGATATAGTCTCCGAGCTGTCTTTTCCTAAAGTTTGTATTCAGCCAGTGATATGGCAGAGATTTCTTTGCTTTCCAGGAGCTAACATATGACTAAATCATTGTAAAAACACTTTTCATGGTCTTTGCAAACTGACTTCACATGGACTGGTATTTTTCGTTAGAGTTCAACCCTACTATCAAGATGATCAGCCAAGGCACATGTGAAGTACAGGGTCCTCTCTGCATTTTCTGAGTCTGTGTCTTGTCCTGGACTTTTGTATGAATTAGAATGCTTCCTCTAATTCCTATGGAATACACTTTCTCCCCCTCCTAGGTGCTCTATTTTGTGACTTAAAGCAGTCTGCTTTAACTTAGTTGCTTCTTACACTGCTTTAGATGTCCACAAGTTGTTTCTGCCTGCAGGTCAGTTTCTTGGATGGTGAGTAAAAAATGAAATTCCTCTTCAGTATTTCAGGCTGCCACCTAATAGATGTGATATATTGAAACTACATTACATGTACCACAGTATGCACATAGAAGTTACTCTTCTCCCTCCAAAACTGGGTTAGGCACTCAGAGTGGGAGCACAAGCTGGCTCAACACTTCACTAGGGAAAGTGTGTGTGTGTATATATGTGTGTGTTGGTTGATGGTCATTAAAGAGTCATGAACTTGTCTACCATTTTTGTAAAGCTGTGTTTTATTGATTTGGCATTTAGCTAGTTACTGAAACTCTTTTTCCAGAGTTGTGAGGAAGATGGCTCTGCCAAATTTTGCTAGTTGTTTAAGGGTTCTGTGGAGGAATGGCACCGTGGAGTATCTTATGCCACAAAGTTGGTCAACTGGAAAGTCACAATTACCAAAGGCATTTTTATGAATAGAAAATACCCTTAATAATATGGCTTAAAATGGTAATGGTAGTTATCTCTGAGAGGAAGAACTTTTTTCTTTTTGCCTTTCTCTATTTTCTAATTTTTCTACAGTGTTTGGATTACTTCCATGATAAAATATTTTTTATTTAAAAAGATCATTTAATAAATAAATGCATTAATAGAAAAACCAATTTGTTCCATTTTTCAAAACTGTTTGCATTTTTAATCCAATGCTTTGGACAATGTATTGGTAGTAATAAGGAGTGGTTGAATAGGAAAGGAAATTATGCCTTGGTGTAGACCTGGGCACCCAACTCATGTTCTGGGACAATTGATTGGGCTATAGAGATTAACATAAGTCCAGATTCTAGATGGGAGATAGGGGGCCCAGGTGGGATTGATTATTTATTTTCACATGGCTCAAACATTGATACAAATATATGCATGGCCAACCTGCCTGTACCAAGAGTATGCTTCAGAATGACTGGAATTTGACCTAAGACAATAGACATGAGACAGTCTCTGAAATCCAAACCGCTTGCAAATAAGTGCTTTAAAATTATTAATAAGACCTGTATATTTATGCCTCAATCTTTCAATATTGCAAGAAAATATTTGTATTATTTGCAGATTATTTCGAAGTGTTATGAGAGTCATTGTACATGCAGGAATTTACTTTTCAAATTCTGGCTCCTATATTTCTATGGTGTCTAATTTGCACATACTACCAGGCTAAAATAGGCCTAGTTCATCCACCCTAAGACACCAAATTTGACTTATCTCTTAGTTTAGAAGAATTTCTTCCCTTCTAAATATTTCCCATTGAATATGAATGTGTAAGTGAAGGAGAGTCATTTGGTTATAAAGTAGTATTGAGTACTCTGTGAGCATGAAATTCAGTATGAATAATGTTATCCTTGTATCTTGGATGTCAGTTGAAAGGACATTTGGAAAGAGTTCACAGAGAGTTCATATAAGTAGTGTTTTCAGACATCAAAGAACCCTCAGATGGTTCTCTGGTACTTCAGCATAAGGGGAGCTTGTTTATGGGATTTAGCTAATGAAGACTAAAAATAAGCTGTACAAGTAAATATTTGGGCCATCTCCCCAAATGCTAGTGAGTTTGCTTGGCATGGCCCATATAGCTTCCAGATGCTTCCTTGGTAAATATACAAAGAAACATCAGAGGACCTTCCTTAATTGCTTTTAGTATTATTTTGTAAAGAACTGAAGCTGAAGATAACAGATATTAAAGTAGTGAATTAGAGTGGGTACATTTGGATGATATCTGCTTAGTTTACCTTTCTCTGGGGACTCATCCTCTCACCCAGCCACATGGTCACAGAGTTTATCTTACTAGACAATTTGATGATATATCACTGTTCTCTGTTGTCATTGCCAATGGACTACGGTTGATCCAAATTGGGCAGAGTCTATTCAATTGAATTTCTCAGTGAAAAATTCTAGTCATAGCTTCCTAGTCACTAGCTGCAAAACATTGAAATCATTTCAATTATTAGAACCAAATGATAATGAAATGCTATCTGCCATATAATAGTATTAAAGGGAATGGTATTCCATGTAGTCAATTCAAACAGAATCAATTCACTTCTTAAATAAATTTCTTTAGGTAAATAAATATACAGAGTATTACCAGGGATTTTATATGCTTTTATCCAGCTAAGGCCCTTTGCACAAAAATATCTCACATTAAAAACTAATTGTGTTATTTATACACACACTGAACATTTCAGGGCAAACACTGACCTCAACTGTAGTGACTGATACCTTGTTCTTTTCCTGGGCTGGAATGAGAGTCACAGAGAGTGAACTGGCCCCTACAGTCAGACCTACATCTTTCACACTTCCAAAGCCTGTGCATTCAGGACCTGGTCAGAGTGAAATGTCATTTCACCTCTTAACTGGGACCAACCCAAGCTCTATTGTAGGTCATAGAATAGCTCTTGTCTGCTTTGCACACTATCCACAGAAGGTGTGCTAATTGGAACCTTCTTCAGTGCCACCATATCGGCATTGGATTCCTTTTGCTGATATTTCCCAGCCTTTGCTTGGAACATGTACATTGTACTTAACTCTGTGTAGGTGTCAGGTGTAGAACTGAGAACATGGGAATGAACAGATGGGCACTCTCCTCCTTGACTGAATTCACAGCTTAGAGGAGAGAAAAATGAATCAAATATTTGAACCAGTTTATTCACCAAATTCAGTAATTATTCACTGAGTGCCTACTATATATCTATCTTTGTTCTAGATACTGGTGATAGAGCAGTGAAACCAACCAACAAACAAAAAATCAGGCAAAATCCCTATACTCAAGGAGATTGAGTTCTAGGAGATATTAATTAAAAATACTGATATATGCTAGGAAGAAAAACTATGGAGTTCAATTATAACAACAGCAGGGGGATATATCCTAAAATTTTTTGAGTTGTGGTATTTGTGGCGAGCCTTGAAATATAAGGAATTAACCAGGCAAAGAGGACAAGCAGAAGAAAACATTTCAGGTAGAGAAAACACATTTTAAGGGCCTGGGAGAATAACTGAATAATGGTGGAAAAAGTCCTGAATTATTCAAATTAAAGAGGGATTAAAAGTCCTATCAATGAATTCTGAATCCATGACCAATGAAAAATAATTAAGTGATCATGGAACTAATTTCTCTTGGGACTTTTTCCAACACATAATTTATGGAAAAAAAAACAATTGATTTACTAAAAAAGGAATATTCATCAAGAAATTCTGATCAAAGATAAGAAAATGTAGAAGACTTTAGTTAGGATAAACTCAGTGCTAACAAATACTATTTATGCAGTCATATTTATACAATACTTTCTTTAAAATCAAAATACAATTTTATATTTTTACATTTTAGATTCTCTTTTTTTTTTTTTAATATGGGCAGGCTCCAGGAATCGAACCCGGGTCTCCTGCATGGCAGATGAAAATTCTGCCACTGAGTCACTGTGGCACTGCCCTATATTTTTACATTTTAAATTTGAACACAAAAGATAACATTTTCAATATTGATAGGTCTAGAGTATTTAAGTATAACTTTTATTATCTGAAATAGATGTTTTGTGTAAAATTTGGAGAATAGGCACAATTATAAAAAAAAAATAAAAATGAGCATAAATCCACCAATCAAGGTATGTATCAATTTGTTATTTCTAGTTCAAAGTGTTAAATTCAAAATGATCTTATGTTTGTATGTATAAATATGCTAACATTGAGTTGGCAGAGACAGACATACATTAAGGTCATAGTCCATGTCCTTCTTAAAGTATTGTGTTTAGGAAATTTATACATGCCTCTTTATATTTGCTTTTACATAAGAAAATGACTACATTGTTGGGCTTCTTTTTTCTATTATTAGGTTGAAATGATAATTGAAGTTTAGAATATCAGGAAATTATAGTCTAAGTTTGTAAGTTCATTTTGTTGAGGAAACAAATACTCATATGAGTTTCATGGTATAAATAGTTATGAAGTACAATGAATTTTCTAGCATTCTGATTATTCTTGATGATAATATATTAGGCCAATGTAACAGCTAGATAATTACAGATAAGGGGTTTAATAGAATTAGCTCAGTAATGAGAACATTAAGAATTGTTGGTTTAAAAAATATGCTTGATTATCCCCTCGGTTTATTATATTCTAACTTAATTTTTCAGAGATCCCCTACAGTTTGTTCTCTCTTAATCACATTTGTTCATTTCTCCCCCTAAAAATATCTAATGGCCTGTCAGACTAAAGGAATGTGTAAAATGCAGATACAATAATTTATAGAGTGGCAAAACTCAATTATCTCATCATGAGGATAATGCAGAGATCACTTACTAATTAGTGAACTTCATAATGCTCCCAAATCCCTGAGGACAGGTGGTTATGTGATGGGAGTGCAATCAATCATAGCGTCCTAGTCCACAGCATTTGGTCTAGGTGATAGGTATTTAATTCAAATTAGTACATGCATAGAGATATACAGTGGGAAAGGGTCAAGTTTTTTCCTCTATTGTTGTAAGACAGAAGCCTGGAGTTTACTTGGTCACATTTTCTACCACATGAAAAAAGTATGATAAAAAAATAATCACAAAGAAAAGCAGAGCTGAGTAGTGAAGAAGGGTATAGAGGCTGCATGATGACATTTAAGCACCTCAAATCAGCAGAGTCTGAGTTTCCCTGTACTTGACAGTTGTATAAACCAATTCTCTCTCTCTCTGTCTCTCTCTCATCTATCAATCTATCAATCATTCAATCAATCTGTCTATCTATGCTTAATCTATCTTAGGTTGGTTTATGATAGTTAACAACCAAGTTGAAAAGATTTCACAAGCAAGCTTCAATAAATTTTAAAGGAACACATAATTTCTGTACTCTTTAACTGCCTGGGGATAGAAATCTTTCCACCTAACCTGGCTACCAATTTTCTGTAGTTTTCCCCAAACATATACCATATCCCACTTATGAATATAGGCAAATACATTAAATATTAGTAAATAAAACAAAGTACCATATGAATAATTCAACACCATAAATGGATTTTTTCAGGAATTCAATAATAAGAACCTTATTAACATAATCAATCATATAGATATCCAAAAGAGAAAAGTTTTTCACCATCTTGATTATTACCAAATTATATAAAAATGCAATTGCATTCTGAATTAGTGAAAAATTTTATCTTAGATAGGATAAGAAATCTTCAGTAGACATAGCTTTCTCAAATTACTAGGCAGTCCTAGGAAACTGAGACAGTAGCCAAAACAAAATATATTTGTTTGATTGCAAAATAACATATAAGCAAAAGCATTCAACAAAAGTTAATTTAAAAATGAGATGAAGAGATACCATTCACAATAGAATATACCTTATAAATTTCCTAGGAATAAAATTAAAAGATAAATGTGAGGTAATTTCCTCTACTTTATATTGAATTTCTTTATATAAATCTCATCTCTGAATATAGATTCTGGTAGACTGATTGCATTAATCACTTCTATTAATGGCTGCTCTATATCTGTGTTGGACCATGTACTTTGCACCATAATGTAATAATCTTCTTCCATCAGGGCTCTGGGCTCAGCCAGGTGTCTTGCTTTGGTGAATAGGAGATAAGGAAATGGGATGCAAAGCACAGACTTGAGAGGTTCTTATGCTTACATGATTGGATTTATCTCTCTTGCTTGTCTGTGATTGTCATGAAAATATGCTTGGTCTGGTATGTCTGATGAGAAACACATGCAAGTGAGAGATAGTTGGAGGAGAGCTAAATTGTCCCAACTCAGACCATCCTAGGCCATTGTAGAGCTATTTGCTCCTAAATACATGAGCAAGCTGGTCAGGATCCCAGAGTCTCCTACTTACTCTGCAACTAATTATGGAGCAACAACTGAAGTCACCTGTGACCAGAAATAGTTTAGTTGACCACCAGACTTCAAACAATAATAAATTCTCATTGTTTTAGGTCACTGAATTTGGGAGTATTTTCTTATAAAGCAAAAGCTAATTGAAACATATAAATAGATTAGAAAAGATAAATCTTTGACTCTTTTGCAGAAAAGAATGATTATTTAATATGTGATCTTTGGATATCTGCTTAATTGTTTTTGAATATTAATGGTTAAGCCAATCAATTTAGAAGTACATCTCACACTTTAAATCATATTAAATTTGAGATGTATCAGAGATGTTACAGATAGAGAAAGCTTTCTTTGGAAGCATGGACTTCCAGTAGAAATTTTAAAGAAAAATATTATATATTTAATTAAGTAATAAGTTGAAAATCCTGTTACTTCACAAGATTCTCCTTGGGAAAAAACACATCCTTGTTTTGGAGAATTCTCTTCTTAAAGCACTTCCTTCCCAAATCTGTGCACCCAACCTGGAAAACAGTCTCCTTAGGATGGAAGACTTTGCATTGTAATAGTATATATGTTATGAAAGATTTTAAGGCAAATGTAAATGTTTATGTCTGGATAGCAGAGTAAAGTTTATTTTTCTCTACATCTCTCTGCATCATTTTTTTTTTTTTCTGTTCTTTTTTATACATGGGCGGGCACCGGGAATTGAACCTAGGTCTCCAGCATAAGCAGGCGAGAACTCTACCTGCTGAGCCACCATCATTTGTTTTTGATATGTGTCACTTTCATTACTGTTGTGTTCTAAATATTTTAAATGTATATTGTTACTTTCTCCTTAACTCATAAATTTTTTAGGAATTATTTTTCTTAACTTTTTGGGGGGAGCAGCAGGCTTATTTTATTGTTAATTTTAAGATTTTCTTAGACTGGGTCAAAGATTTGTCTCTGTGATGATAATTTTTGGGTTTTGTTGAAATGTCGTTAGTAATTGTCTTAGTTTGCCAGAGCTGCTATGACAAAACCATAGAATGGATTGGCTTAAATAATACGAATTTGTTTACTCACAGTTTGTGAGGCTAAAAGTGCAAAATCAAAGTGTTAGTAGGGCATATTTTTTTCCCCAAAGTCTGTAGCATTTATTCTGGCTTGCTGCAATCCTTGGGGTTCCTTGACTGGCACTTCTTTCTTTGTCACACAGCAATCTCTTTCCCTGGTTTCCTCTTGTGTCTCCTTCTGACTGTTCTTTTTATAAGGCTCCAGTCATATGGATAAAGATTCATTCTGATTTAGTTCATGTGAAGGATGCTTATTCTTTCCACTAATATAGTTTTCTTGCAAATAAAGTGATATATCTGGGCTGGCCACAGTGCCTCAGCAGGCAGAGTTCTCGCCTGCCATGCCAGAGACCCGGGTTCAATCCCCAGTGCCTGTCCAAGCAGAAAAAAAAAAAAAGAAAGAAAAAAAGATATATCTGACCTCAGCATGTAAGTATATGTTTTTCCTGGCTTGATTTTCATTGGAAAGGCTTATTACCTTAACCAGTGATGACAGATCTGCTATGAAGAAAAGCTTCCTTCTGGTACACAGGCTTCTTTCCTACTAAAGGTGTGGGTATATGCCTATTTGAGGTTGGGTAAACAAAATAAGAGTTGGGAGGGTTTCAGCTTATTCTGTCATATGGTAGGCCTAAATCTTTCCATTCCTGAAAAAAATCAAGGTGCTGTTATGTCTCATTGAAAAATTGCTCCTCATCTCATTTGTTTTGAAGACCACGGCCATTGTAGGTCTCTCTGCTCTTACTGATAGCAACAAAATAGAAAAATTATCAATCTGGAATTTTCAGGGTTCATCTAGTTCAAACTTCTGGGTATATTGGCTAGGTCTAATAATGAAACCTAGCTTTTGGAGTTACACAGAACTGGATGCAAGATTTGATTTCTTGACTCTGTATGATTTGGGGAAAGTTATCTAATCTTTTTTAAATCTCTATCTGCATATCACCAAATAGATTGTGTCAGAATTATACCTCACAGGGCTATTGTAAGGGATTACATGAAACAGACATGCAGTGCCTAGCCTAGCCCAGTGTTCAACATATGTGGAATACTTTTTTTTAATGTATGCTGTATGGAGGGGGTCACATTTTATTCTTTTTCCATTTGAGTATCCTGTTATTGCAGCACCATTGGTTGATTTGTTTTTGTTGGTTTCTTTGGGAAGTGCATGGGCTGGGAATTGAACCGGGTCTCCTGCATTCCAGGCAAGAATTTTACCACTGAACTACCCTCGCACCCCCTAGAACACTTTTTTTAAGTAAATAAAAATAAGAGTTAAATAAGTAAATTTTTAAAAAGCAAATGAAAGTGAAACACGCTTGCATGCAGGGTACATGCAAAGGCAAGGGTTGGAGCCCTAAAGGAGTCTCCTAAGACCCTACTCAGAGGAATTAAAAGTCTCCTAGCATTCTCTCTTTCTATTGTCCCTCTTGATTTTCATGTCTTCTCTTGCAAATGATACAAATGTTTTCTTTTAAGTGATGACTGGGAAGAGTCAAATGATTGTACCGTGTACACAGAGTCCACAGCTTTAATTATCTCAGTCTGCAAGCTGCTAGGTAGGAGGTACATATGGCACCCCAGCCAGCACTAGGGCATTTATTTAGGACACTCATTTCTGTAGAGTAACCTTCACAATCGCACTAGGGGAGGAGGCTCTGTTTCGCATTTTCTTCATGCAGTCTTTGTCATGGCAGAATCACCTATATTCAAATGGGCACAGAGCACCTTTCTAGCACATACTATGTTTTTTTCTTTGTAGGCTCTTTAGCCCAATGTCCACATGTTTAAGTACACCCACAAGTCTGGAGAGACACCTGCATGTAGTCCTTATATTATCAACTGGCAGCTGGGAGAGCCTCTCTCCTGAACAGATGCTCCCTCTGCCGTAGCTGGTCCAGCTGGCCCCAAGACAGTGAGACCTTTCTTTATCAAGTATAGGTTTTGGACTGTCTTTCTTATTCACTTTGTCCTAGACAGTCTTCTTGTCTGCAAACCAGAGAACAGTAAAGTGGCTTCGCTATTCAATTTAGACAAAGAACGGATTCTACAGAAATAATGAGGAAGTCCATATATTTTCATTCCTGCTTTAGAAGTAGTCATTATCTCCAGTAGACGGAATATCATAATAGCTGGGAAACAGCACAGTTACTGTAAAGGTTAGAACTACTTTTTTTTAGAGCAAGTGTGTGGGATGATTTCTAGCCTTAAGAATTAGCAGTACATCTTTGTGCCAATGACTATTACTACTTAATCAAAAGGAGGTTCCAATTAGTTATAATGTGTTCAAGTTCTTATCTTCAGACTTCTGGCATGTGAGAAAATGTGCATTTCGGTCTAGTGTGAAAAATAAGGATATTTCTATCTTTTAATAAATCTTGGTGTGTTAGTTTTCGGTGACTGCTGTAACAAATTATGAAGTTGGCAAGTTAAAGCAACAGATATTTATTCTCTCACAGTACTAGAGGGCAGGGTCCGAAATCAAGATAACGGGGGTGGGGGGTGGGGGTCATGTTATCTCTGAAGCCTCTAGGGGAGAAGCTGTTCTATATCTCTGCCAGCTTCTGGAGGCTGCTGACATTCCTTGGCTTGTGGCTGCATCACTCCTATCAGCTCCTACCTTCCCACCACCTTCCCCCGTGTATGTGTGTGCATGCGTGTGTAACCCCCTTCTTCTCTCTCTTGTAATGATGCTTGTGAAGGCATTGGGTCTCACCTGGATAGTCCAGTCCAGTCTCCCTATCTCAAGAGACTTCCGTAATCACATCTGCAAGACTCTTTTACAAAATAAGGTGATGTTCGCAGATTCCAGGGATTAGGACCTGATATCCTTTGGGCTACCATTCAGCATTCTAAGCAAGTAGCATTCTTAAACGATAGGAAATATGACACCCATGGTTTTAAGTATGGTACATTTGAAGAAAATGAATAGATAAATTTAAAATAAGCCCTAAGGTAAATAGCAAAAATGTATTTAAGGCCAGAAGGAGGAAAATGTGAATGAGGTGGTGAGGGATGTCAAGAAACACAGAGAGAAGAAATAGGAGAAGCCAAGAAATTAGCCTCTGGAAGCATTCAAATAATTGCCATTGCTAAGGAAACCACCTTAAAATGTTCTGTCTCTGCTCTGAACAGCTGCTTTACTTAAATTATGGCTCCACTGAAGGACTTTAATTGCTGGGGGAAGAAAAGTCAAAGTCACAAAGTTAGGGTGAAAAGAAAAATTATGACGATGCAAAATAAGGCAAAAATTATTTAAAATAATTGATAAAGCTGATGCTTTTTAAAAAAATGTCCCATTGATAGTGGCAAATTTATTGAAAATGATTGCATAAAACTGGTGCTTTTAGGTTTTCTATGGATGAAAAAAAATTACACGATGATGTTTATTCGATTTCCTCAGCCAGAGCTGCCAAATATTTTAGTGAAAAAAAAAGTCAAAATAAATTTATTGCTGTGCAATCTCAAGTTCTTCTATGAATGCATGGGAGGAACATCATCTTCAAAGTATGCTAGTAGCTAGAACTTTACTAACTCTATAGGAATGTAGTTCTATTTCGGGCTATGTCACATAGCATCTATCAAGAAAAACTTCCCCATTCTACTTTCTCATTTTCCTCTTTGCTTGTGCAGCAGAAAGGTTGTTTCAGTCCAGGGGTTTATCTCTTGCCTGACCACCTCCAGAACTGCTGGCAAAGTTTTAGCCTCTCCTTGCCATCCTATTTCTTCTCCCAAAATTATTTTTTTATTTAATAATTTTTGCAGAGTAGGGAGTTGTTATAGAAATATTAAGTGCATGCTATTTAATGCTCTCCTTATGAATGTATAATACTAGATGAAATTGCAGAATTACTTGTTTGAATTGAGCGAAAACAATATTGGTGTCACGCTTTCAGCATCAACCTTAAAATATCTCTAAGTCAATCTAACAACTTTCTGCAGAGACGGAAATGTTCACCTACTGTGCTGTCCAATATGATTACTTGCCAGGAGCCAAGTTGCTGCAAAGCACGTGAAATGTGGACAGTGGGACTGAGGAACTGAATTTTAAATTGTAAGTTTAACTAATTTAAATTTAAGTTAAAATAGATACCTATAGTCAGTTGTTACTGTGTTGGACAGAGAAACTCTAGTTGGCCCTCTCTGGTATTATTTTATTCATTCTTATTTTACAACTGGTCTGGCTGGGTTGCCACTTTTCACTTATTGAAATGGTTAATTAAGATAGATGCAAGTATCTTTTTGGATTTAAAAATGTGTATACGATTAAAGACTTAGCACACTTAAATCCATCTATAAAGACAGTTAGAATGGTGTTGTGTATATACCTGACTTTTGATAGCTATTTTGTTCATGGAAAAGTAATGGTAACAATATAACAGAGACGATGTCACCATTGATTTAAATTAGGAACCACCTTCTCCTTTCTCACATATCACTAATACATTCCTAGTAATTAAACATGGCTTTTCAGTTAAGCGTGTCTTTTTTTATTTCACCTTTTTATAGACTAACCCGTAGGAAAGGATAGATATAGATTTAGTACATAGTCTATGTCACATTCTTGAGTTCAGTATATGATAGAGTAGGTGCTTCAATGATTGGTTCTTGACTCTAGAAAAGCTTGTCTCTATCCCATCATTTCAAGAGTCTCTGAAATCTCACTCTCATGTGAAATGTGACAAGATCTTATAGAAAGATGGGGAGTAAGTGTGCCAACTTCACCTCAGCTTCTCCACAGCCCCTCAGTCCCTCTCTAACCTCCATTGATGATGAATCCTTCCTCTTCGTGTTACTGAAATCTGCTTAGATTTTAGTATCCATATTCTATAGTTCTTCTGGGGTCATGTTCTTTTCTTTTATTTTTATTCTGTTCCTCATATATGGAACAAGATAATCTACCTCAGACTGAACTTCTAAAGGGCAGGGATTATACCTACTTAATGGTTCAAGTGCAATGTCAATTTTAGCGTCACAAAAGACTAAAAATCCTTTTTCCTGGTGTTGCTATGTGAGTGGAGGGGCTCCAAAAAGGTGCAACAGAAGGAGTATTTCTTGTTTTTAAAGTTAACACCAGTTAAATTCCCATGTCCAACACTACTTGGAAAAAGGTTAAATATTTTGTGGATTCAGAACAAAGCAAATAAAGGAAGGATCTGGTGTTTAGAATGAGGCAACAGCTTCTGCAAGTATGCTGAGCCTGGAGAGAGAATGGGTTAGAATATTTTATTTTTATAGACGCTGCCAAGTAGCTCCCCATAGAGAGCTGACTGGCGCTGCCTTAAGGAGAAATGAGACCCTAAGAAGAGGTGAGTAGCCAGAACCCAGCTCTTAAGAAGCAGTCATTTATCACCAAAAAGAGGCACTGTGGGCATTAAGACGACATGCCTGCAATGGAAGCTTTCTGTTTCCTCATTCCAAATCCATTTAGGTCCCTGTGAGCCTGCAATCCTAGTTCTACCACCCAGTGGCAGAAAGCATCAGAAGTTTTTACCCCAATGTTCTTTCCCGTTTTCCTCTTTGCTAACATAACTCCAATTTGTATTTGGAGTGAAACTAACTTATCAGCAAAAGTTCAGTTTTTATTTTTACTTTTTCTTGTAATCAGATATGGCCTTTTAACTAAGTTCTAGCCAAATGAAAGATAATTAGAGGGGTTGTACCATACAGATTGTGTGTATCATGGAGATTGCACAAGGATGGGATGGCTGTCTGCAGCCAATAAGTAGAAGCCTGAGGTCATCATTCTTGAAACCAATACCATCCCTGAGAGAGAAATAAAATGGTCTTGTTAAAGCCAGTGTGATATTAATTTTTAAAATTTTGATACATTTAGTCAAACCTAATCTTGACTCACACGAGGGTCCTGGAAGACAGCGTAGAGCAGTTCTTTCTGGTAGAATACCCATTGTCCCTCTTTCAATAAACTTTTTCTTGGGCAAAGCTTGACAGAAACAGCCACCTACAAGGCTCCTAACCTTTTTTAGTGCCAAGCTTTGTAAACTTTTATCTGATTCTAAGACTTTGCATCTACATATTTTCTCTCTGTTAAGATTTAGCTTTGTGTTGAAATCCTTCTTTCTATACTCTGCCAATTTTTCTTCCCATGAATGTTTCAATTTCTAGTAGTAGATAGCTTGAAAAGGGTTCAAGGCCGCCATATCCATATGCTCTGTTGAGTATGGCAGAGCCAGACCAAACCTTTGCATTCGTCTCTGACCTCTTTTTCAGCAGTGTGATACCCATCAAAGAGTCTACTTCTCAGTCAGTTTTCTCTAGGAAGTTTAAATTTTTTTTTGAATTTTGTTAACTGGCATAACATTGCACAAATCTGGTTTTCAGCCTGGAACATCCAGTACCAACCCATGTATCCCTCCCAAATTGAAATATCAATCTCAGTATGGTCTCTGCAATATCCCTTTTAATTTTTGGTGATGGTCCCAAAACCATTCATGCTCATACAAGGTCTGGCTTTTCCCTTTATTCCTCTCTGCAGAATTTAGGCAGACAAGGGGAAAATGTTTTTATGCCTCAGATCAAGGGCAAGGATTTAAATCTGAAATCCAGCTGGCTAAGGAGCCTTGGTAATAAATCCACATATTACTCCCATTATCATCATCATCAAATATAACACTTGTTAAAAACTTTGATCTGGTGACTCAACCTCACTGTTGAAAGAAAAACATCCTTGTAAGAAGAGTAATTTCAAAATGAAAGGAACATTTAGTCCCCAACAAGGCTTAAAATCCCCTTCCTCCCTTTTTCTATCAACATCACACTTTTTCTATCCACGTTACACCAAAAATTGTGCTCAGGCCAAACACCCCCCACCCCCGAAAATTTTCTGCAGCTATTACCTTTGTGCAGATCCTATTTTCTTCAGTTTAGCCTAAAGTACTTTACATCAGATATAAAATCAGTGGATAAAAAGGGATATACCTGGAAAATTCCTGGGGAAGGTGCCTTCTAGGATACTTAATTTATTCACACACACTTTTTGGAAAGAGAAATGACCTGACAATTTATGATTTCAGGAATAAACTCCAATAAACCCAGATAACAAAATGGCAGAAATCACCAGATCTCTTCTCAGTTCTGCTGGTTCACATTCAATAAAAAGACTGCAAAAGGCAGTAAGATTCTATAGAGTTAGTTGGTGCACATCAACAAGGCTTCTAGCCTCCAAGAGAGGAGAAGAATCTGAACTCAGATTTCAGGTACCTGGTGAAGGGAACCAGTGATAACTTATAGATCACTATAATCAAGCACTAGAACTGAATACTTGATAATTTTCTATTTACTGGAAGATAAGTCAACAGAATGTACCAAGAGTAACCAACAAAGTGGGTCTGATGGAAAAATTCTGAAACAAAATATGAAGCACACAACAGAGAAAAGGTATTCTTTAGAAAGAAGTTTTAATAGTACAAATTAGGCATCTTTTTTTTTTATCAACTGAATTCAAGAAAACTATGAATTGTGTGACTCAAAGAACAAAAGATGGCATGATAAAATAACAGCCTGAGATGAAAAAGGAGTTAAGGGCACATATAAATTTTTAAAGAAAGAACTGAGTGAGGTGAAAACTTATTTGTTTAAATTAATATACTCACAGAGTTTAAATATGTACCTCAAGCAGTGAGGGGCACACCTGGAACTGTAGAAATCTGAAAGAAATGTGAAAGAATAATTTGAGAATCTTTTTCAGAATATGGAAAAAATAATAAATGGTCTTAAAAAAAGGGGTAAGAGTTATCCAACAAACACACACAGGGTTTATTTTCTTGTCATGAAAATTATAACAAAAATAACAGCTAAACAATACATTTTAAAATATATTTAGAGCATATAACTAAAGTGCAAATATTGAGGATGAAAATGGCTCCTATCAATGAAAAATATTTAAATACCAGAAACCAACGCTTTCATTTGGTCTCACAATATACAATTTCAAGATTAAAGAAAGAATCATTGAAACTCATGGTTCCCAAATCATGTGCTGAGATGCCATTTGGCACCTCAGAAAACTCACAGGGTCACAACAGGGTATTTTAAATTTTTTGAGGGAAACATAGATAGTGATCTTTCAGGTAATGTGTAAATTGTTCGGCTAAGATTGTAATTTCCAGTTTAGAGTGTGTTGCTTTTTTATGATGTCATATCTTTGATAAAATAGGATTTTTGGTGAGTGCTGTGATATAAAGCTCTGACCACATACAAATCAATGTGGAACAGGAAATGAGGGTGGCTTGTGCTCACTCTGCTTCCACAAGTGAGAAGTGGTGCAGGGACTAACAGGGACACACATCCCATTAGTAAATAATTGTGGTTATTAAATAATTTAAAACTGGTTACTAAATAATGTTTAAATTACTTAAAGATTCCATGAACCAGGAAAGTGTGGGAACCTCTCATTAAGCAGAAGGGCACTGGAGCAGAAAATATATAAGAAAAGAAAAAAAAGGAGAAGAAAAATAATCTATTATAACAATAATACAAATTAGTTTGTCTGATACTTCTCCCACAAAAGTAAATTCCAGATGGCTTAAAATGTTTATATTAATACATAACCATATTCACCCCACCCATCTTCAAATTTTTGGTGAGGGAATTTCAAATTTTAGTTCTTGAATGTCTGCTAGCTGAAAGTAACTGCTAAAAGATATAAGCAGAAGTTGTACTTCAGCTAAAAAGAGAGATAAATCAAAATTGCCAAAGAGTGGGGGAGATTGTGACAGGAATATACTGAGAATTAGTATTAACAGCACAATTCTTTGTATGTATGGTTTCATGGCAATTTCAAGGACAAATGAATTCTTTTTAAAAAAGACACAAGATATAAAATATAATTTAAAAATAAAAATCTAGTTTTAACTAGATTTTAATACTAGTCTGTCAAATAATGATCTTAGCATCATTAAAACAAATGTCCTAGCAATTAAATCTCTTAAAATCTTTTTTTTTAGAAAATGAATATTTAGAACTTAAATGAGGTATTTTTCAGCCCAGTTAATGACTGAATGATCATAAGTTGAGAAGAAAAGGGTTCCAATGAGGGTGATTTCTTTTGATTTTTGAAATTCCCAAGCAAAACAGATGGTAGAAAAATACACAGAGTTGATTTTCATCCTCTTTGTGTTGCATTTAGTAATAGAAATTTATATGACACGCGTTTTAGTAATTCTATAAATAGCAAACTGTAATTGTTTAGGTGTATGCACCAGGTATTTGTTCTTATATTACCCACTTGTCAGCTTGTTTTTTTTGAAATCTCTAGGTTATTCTGTCTATAATCCACACAATCGTCCTCATTGTATTAGGAGAACGGAGTCTGCCTTACTGTGGGTTGGACAGGCTATTTCTCATACTAATTGGGCTGCTTGGTTTGAGGGGTGGGGATCAAGTATTTCTCACAAAAGCACTTCGAATAGAAGAAAGCACGACCAGTAGCAATAATGAAGCCTCTGGGCGTGGTCTTTGCGTTTACTCTTCAGATTCTTTTCTTTAATGGTGTATCAATGTGGTGGGCAGTGGGTGGCGCTCTCTGCTTAGTTGCCTGTAATACTAGCGCAGCTGTTTGCAAATGGTGCCAAAGTTCCAAATAAACCATTATTGAAGTTTGTTTTTTCAAGTACACCATCACCCAGTTCAGACACACCATACACATGCATGCACACACACACACACGCCTGGAAAACCTGTGTTTGCTTCATTGATTATACTTCATAAGTTTCGTGATTAAAGTGCCAAAAAAAGGAAAGAAAAAACAAAGTACCATGAAGTCAGACAAATTAATCCCCCCAGATGCAGATTTGCTTTAAATTCAACGCAAATATCAAATGCGATCACAAAATTACTAGAGAAAGAGACTACTAAGAAGAGAATTTTAAAAAACGGTCCTAGTATGTTTTTAGAAGGAGGCAGGAAAAAAATAATTTTTTTAGGTTCGGGAATAATGCAGTCTTGCGGAAGAAGCCTTTCCTGGCCACCTCTGATTTATTTAAGGACAATAGGGATTTGCTTACTTTTAATGGACTAACCAGGTCCCTAAGCAGAAAGCCCCTACAGCCATGAACAGGTGCCTGAATTAGGTTCCTAATACTTTTGTTCCTGAGCCATGTGGTGCTGCTGTGGAAAGCATGTGGCTCCAGGCTGAGCAGGGCCATTCCAGGTGACTCTCTTGCTGGGTCTTGCCATTTATTTTCTCAGGCTTAGAAAGAACTAAAAGCAAGAGTAGGAAATAAGATGCTCTTGCAGTATTGCAATCAGCTGTGACAGAGCCCTTGCAGTCACAGCTTCACAGCTCTTTGCAGCAGTGAGACACTGGGGTAGCTCTTTGCACCCAGCTGGATGGTACTTTGACAGCTTTTTGGTAATGGACACTAAATGCCTTTCTAAAGTATGATGGTTTAGTGAAGGCTGTTTCAGGACAACTGTCTTGCTAATTTGAGATGTTTTATGGACAAAGAAAAACTTTGCAGATTTATGTGTTCTTTGTTGCACCAGTAAATGGATCATTTACTTGGACCCACCTTTAACAAAGAGTTTCTGTATTTTATAGGAAGGAAATAGATGTGATAAAGACAGACATGGGCAGACAAGGATAGACAGAGTCTACTCTACCTCTATACATGTGAAACCAACACATTTATATAGTTCTTATCACAAATTACATGTTTATAAATTATAAGTCCAAAACCTCTGATTTATCATTATACTTTATGTACTTGCCTTTCAGATCCTATATTTCATAAAAAGTGAAGTTATAAACCAAAAGTACAGTATAATAGTATCAGCCTTCATATTTACCTTTGTCATTACCCTTCTCCCAAATTCTTATTTCTTCATGTAGTAGATCTATTGTCTTTTCCTTTCAACCTGCAGAAATCTCTTTAGTATCTCTTGTGGGGCAAGTATAGTCACGACAAAGTCCCCCAGCTTTTGTTTGTCTGGGGATGCCTTAATCTCTCCCTCCATTTTGAAAGACAGTGTTTTAGTCTGCTAAAAGCTGCCAGAATGCAGCACACCAGAGATGGATCGGCTTTTAATAAAAGGGGATTTATTTAGTTAAAAATATATAGTTCTTAGAGGAAAGGCAGCTAACTTTCAACTGAAGTTCTTTCTTCCTACATGGGAAGGCACAGGGTGATCTCTGCTGACCTTCTCTCCAGGCCACTGGGTTCCAACAATTTTCCCCAGGGTGATTTCTTTCTGCATCTCCAAGGGCCTGGGCTGAGCTGCGAGTGCTGAGATGAGGTATGCTGAGCTGCTCTGGCTGTGCTATGTTGAATGCTCTCATTTAAGCACCAGCCAATTAAGTCAAACATCATTCATTGCAGCAGGCACGCCTCCTAGCAGACTGCAGATGTAATCGGCAACAGATGGTCTTCACGTGCCATTGGCTCATGTCCACAGTAACAGAACTAGGCACCTTCACCTGGCCAAGTTTGCACCTGAACCTAACTACCACAGAGGATTTTGCCAGATTTAAAGTTCTTGTTTGGATTTATTTTTTTGCTTTCAGCACATTGAAGAAGTCTTACTACTGCTCTTTTGCCTTCATGGTTTGTGATGAGATATTGGCACTTAATCTTTTTGAGGTTCCCATGATGACATGTTACTTCTCTCTGGTGGCTTTCAGAATTCTCTCATTATCTTTGGCATTTGACAGTCTGAATATATATGCTGCATCATGGGTGTATTTGGTTTATCTTGTTTAGAGTTCATCGTGCATCATGGATGTGTATATTCATGTCTTTCATTAAATTTGGGATGTTTTTAGCCTTTCTGACCTCGAATATTCTCTTGTTCCCTTTCTTCTCCTTCTCAGATTCCCACAATGCATATATTGGTACACTTGATGTTGTTACACTGGTTTCTCGGGCTCTGTTCACCCTTCTTCATTCTTTTGTCTTCCTGCTCCTCAGACTGGATGATGTCAATGGTCTTATTCTCAAGTTAACTGATTCTTTCTTCTGCCAGCTCCAATCTGTTGCTGAACCTCTTTAGGAAATTTTTAAATTTTGTGCTCTTCAGCTCTGCTTATTTTCTTTTCATACTTTCTATCTGTACTTCCCTGACTCCTGTTTTTGTCCATGTTTTTCCTTTAGCCCTTTGAGCATATTTAGAGCCAATTTTAAAAAAGTATTTGTCTGGCATGTCCCAGGTCTGGTCTTCTTCATTAATGGTTTCTAGCATTTTAATATTCTCCTTTCCTGGGCCACTGGTTCTTGTTCTTTATATGTTTTGTAATCTTTTGTTGAAACCTGGACATTTTGATAACTGTAATGTGTTATTGTTGAACTTTAGACTCTGTAGGATCCATTTCTTAAGCTTGTATTCAGCTAATGTTATGACCAAGTTTTCCTTAAATGCCAGGAGCTAATAAGAAAAAGGAAAACAACAACAACAACAACAACAACAAAAGCACCTTTGCAAATTGCCCTGTGCAAGTGATCTCCTTCAGAGCTCATACAAACAATGGGTTGTATGGTAATGACTCCAGGCTTAATGTAATGAGTTCCCTAATCCTTTTTGCTCAAGCTTCTTATTTGGGGTTCCTTTCTGCTCATGCTTCTTGTCTGGGATCCTTTTTGCTTATGCTTGTTGTCTGGGGATCCTTTCTGTTCATGCTTCTTGTCTGAGGCATGCACATTTACAGTTACAAATTGAAAAGCTTGGTAAGTTGCATTCTACATACAGAGTAAGTTCTGGGATAGTGAATCCCTCAGGCAGCTTACCTATGAGACTGGGCCAGACTCGCATGCTCCCAGTATGTGCAGAAGGACCACTCTGCTCCCTCTGGAAAATACGTGGTAAGTATTTTTTACAGAAAAAAGTTATGCCCAAGATTAGTTAAGCTGGCTGCTTTTTAGTGGCAGCTTCATTCACTAAAAATATTGTGAAAGTCTCTTTACCTAGAATCCACGTGCAAAAGTAATTAAAAGCTAAGATATATACAGTTTTAACTATTTGGGAGAAATATAAGATAGTGCATATAACATGAAAATGAGCAATACATTTTATTATCCAAACTTGTCATTTTATTTCTGATGTCATGTAGACCAGTGCTTTTCAAACATGCTTAAGAATTACTTAAGGAAGTTGTTAAAATGTAGATTTTAATTCAGTAGACCTGGCTGATTCCGTTTTGGATGCTGCTGTCCCTTGGACCTGGCCTAGCAAGAATACAGACAGATGGATTACCAGCAATGGCCAAATGCAAGTCACTGAAAATGAAGTGGTGGAGAGTGAAGAGCCCCGTGGAGTGATATGATGCTCTCCTAAAGCTATTGAATCTGCTCTGAAAGGGTCAGGTCTTTATTTTAGGAAAATCATTCTGGACATTCTTTAGAGTATATATTGGATGGGAACTGGGCTAGAGCCAGAGAATCCAGCTAGGAGACAAAATCACCAGTCCAAGCAGAACTGGATTGAAGGTTGTTGGTCAAAGGGCTACAGAGAGCCAATCTATAAAAGACATTAAACTTGATAGAAATACACTGAATTATTTTCCAGGTAAGGAAAGCTTCCATCTGTGACTTTTAACCGGTGAGATGTAAGGTGAGTCGTCTTCTTCCTAAGTAGACTATTGCTTTGAGCAAAAATAATACAAGATGGGTTGCTTCTCCTGAACTATGTTTTGCTGAATATTGTTATAACCTGGAAGTAGACACTGTGAGGAGAAAATTCAGTCCATATCTTTGACCATGACACAGTTCTACTCAGAGCCACTTGATGTTTACAGTGTCTTGTAACATCAGTTTCGTCCTAAATTGAAATAATACATAAGATAGTACATGACACATGAAAATGAGCAATACATTTTATTATCTAAACTTAAGTCTTTAAATATACCTCCCAAGACATTGTCTGCTTCATAAAATTGGCATACTAAAAAGTAAGACATCTTAGTATATCCAGGTAAGGTAGCTAGATCTCTAATAAACCTGAGTGGCTAATGTTATCCTGTAATGAATGAAGAAGACTTTGAGGTAAAACAAAATCCCAAATAAATTATTATGCAGTATTATACCCAACGAAGATAATGAACCCTTTATTTTGAACACATTGGATGAGCTAGGAAATTTCTATTAATGTAAATTAGATTCCTTAAGCCGATACAAAGTAGAGGTTGAAGTAATGTTTAGGGAGTATTTGTTTAAAGGGGGCAAAGTAATGTCCTTGCATCACTCAAAGGGGGGACCATAGGTAGTATTTTAATACGTTTACAAAGAAGAAATTAAACAACAGCAATTGATAGTTTAGTCTTATTGCTCCCTTACTGTCCAGGACCACAACTAATGCATAGCAGGAGTGCTGAGACAACACTTCTGTAGAGATAACTTGAAATACCTCTGGGTGCTTTTCCCTAACAGGCAATATAATTCATCTCCTTGCCAACTGGCCTTTATTTTAGCCCTGAGGAAGGATAGGGGTTGTGTGTGTGTGTATGTGTGTGTGTGTGTGTGTGAGAGAGAGAGAGAGGGAGAGACAATGATTTTGGAGTAGCAGGAGATATAAAAGTTTCTATCATTGGGGAAAATAATGTAGAAATCTGTGGAAACAATGGGAAGACTGAGAAAATCCTTAGGGCGGATATGAAGGACCATATTTAGTTCCCCATTTGGGAATACGGGTACATATTCATTTTACAGGGTGTAATAGGGCAACCGTGGTTGTTGAGAAGTGGTGATAATGTGATCAAGCAAAGAAAAGAGTAGAGAAAGGGTTCCTCCATCCCTGGTCTTCCTAAGCTTCTTCTTGTGGTCCCTAAGGGGTCGGAAATTCCCAGTGGATTAGGGAAGGAAGCTGAATTTGGAAACTGCAGGGCTGTTGTAGGACTTCTGCAGACCGCAGAGCAGAGGCAAGGGTGCATTGGGTGGACAGGAGCACACCAAGGATATGGCCAAATTGTGGCTGTCCTAAGCCAGGAAGGAACAGTAGGCTCTGAGCTAGCTGAGAGAACAAGACCACTAGATTCACAGCTGCCGCCTTCCACAGTGGGTGCCCGGTGGGTGCCCAGTGGGTGCCGAAGACCAGGAAGGAAAAGGATGTACCTGGAACCCAGGGCACAGAACAAGATCCTGCACACAGATATAGGCGCATGCTCCTTTTCTGCTGTCATCATGCTTAAACATCCCTGTACAGTACATCCAGATGCCATCTGGAATTGGAACCTGATGTAAGACATTATTACATAAGAAAATCATTCTATCTCAAATGTAATTATGTCTTAAATTATTGTAATTGAGGAACTGGTAATACTTCATTTCTTTGAGTTCTACTTGATTAATAGCTAAACAAATTTGACATTTTAGATTTCAATTCAAGAAGCTTTTATTTTCTAACCTCTGAATTAAAAAATTCAATTTGAATTCAAACCTCTCATTAGAGAAAGCTAGGAATGAACAGTAGTGGGTATATTATCACCATTATGCCTATTCTATGCGGTAAAACTGCTTTTGTACTCATAGAATAGGGATATTAAAATTTTTCATGTTGCTCAAATTTGTTATTGACTGGATTCCAGATATAGCTCCTGCCATTAGTTGTTTTCTTTCATTAGCATGTTAGTATGGATAATTTTTATATTGTGGAGTGCTTTCAATGTTTTAAAATATCTTTATGAGAAATTAGTTTGCTTGTAATTTGTATCTTTTTTAAATTTTAAATTCAAACTTTTATTCATGAGTCCAAACTTAAGGAAATTTACAATATAAATAGGAAAATAACATATTAACCTTCTACAAATTCAAAGAAGCATTTTAATCCAACTGCCACTAAAAATTATAACAAGAAGAGGTGCTGCATAATTTTGGAAAAATGACAAAACAAAAGTTATAGAAGCATTATGAATGACAAATAGAAACCATCTAATTTGGATCTTTCTTCCTGTGCAGAACTTTGATTTTTATTTGGATATGGCCCTGATGATTTGCGAAGGGTGGATAAATGACTCCCTTTGGAAGGGGTTGTTATAAAGCTACTCCTTAGAGCACTTGGAAAAACTCATTTGCTAAATCGACCCTCACTGCACCATGAGATGTTTACTTTGCTCTTTTACGTAAGTCCAGCCTATTTAAATCCAGTACTAACTGGATTTGGATCATTTCTCCAAATTTACTCCCTTTCCATGCATAGCATAAACACACCCAGTCAAGCATTTAATCAATCCTATGTAAAGATAAATCAAGCTACGTTCAGGTTATTTTTATATTATATTTTATATATTTTTTAAAGCTAATTTTCTAGGAGTCTTTTTCTTATGTATGTAGACATTACATCTTGGAATTTTTTTTTTATTTTTAGAAAGCAAATTGTTCACTCACTTTAACCTCTTTAGTGTTGTTGGCTCCTGTTTCTCTGAAAAAAAAAACAAAAACCCTGAAATGTAAAAGAACATTCATATAAATAGGGGTGTGTGGCACATTTACTTGCTTGCTATGTATTTTTAGAGAGAGCATGTTATATGTTTTATATCCCGTTTTTATTCAAAATCTTTTCCCCAGGGAAGTAATCCGGACATCTGACAGAAATACAATGATTCAGAATTTAAAAGACAACTGTTGAGATTTTTATTTTCTCTCAACAATTAATGAATGTAATTTTACACTAAGTGGATTTGTCAGCTACAGTGGAAAATTCTTTGCAGAAACGAGAAAGAGTAGTACAAATCATAAGCTAAGCATGGTGTAAATTATGCCACCTGCGTTTCTAGGCACCAACACAAGAAGGCACTAAAACACTGTGGTTAGTTGTCTGCTTGCCAGGCAGAAAGAGACTCGCAGCCACCAGGCTCACAGTGCCTGCTCTGGACATAACTGAGGGATTAACAGTGAGGGATGTATTTTTACTGTATGGTTTTAGCCGATGATTGATTGAGAACAGAGTATATTCTGTTCTCTTTTGCTCCCTGAAAGGGACTCTTCACAAGGTGAGCTCAAGAATGTATTTCTTTCCCCTTTGTCTCTTTCCTTCCTGCTGGTCAGAATTAGTATTTAGTTGCCTGTGATGGAAGGGAAGAAATAACTGGCTGTCTGCTAAATTACTCATTGGCATGGCTATTCCGACAGTAACAAGAAGGAAAGATCTTCAGGCAGAAGCTTAGGGATAATTTACAAATGATTAGAGGCATGCATGCCTGGGTTGTAGTATGGTAGAAGAAATCAATTTTTTGAAAAAGCAGAAAAAGATAACTACTTTTCTTACTCTCTGATGCTATTCCTCTTGAAAACAAGAAAATGGTGGGTTTTGAAATTGCGTGCTAGGATAAATACAAAAGTTTTTAAAGAAAAGCAGACATTCTTATATCGTGCTGCTTCTTGGATTAGACCATAGAGGATTCAGCATGTTATCTACAGCCTTTCAGTTGGATGGGAAATGTGTGATGGAAGGTAATCACAATTGAACAAAGTTAGGCATAATTCCATATTTTTTAAAAAACAAATCATTTCAACAGCAAAGCAACAAACAGCAAAACAGCGTTTTTCTGTTTTAAATTATGTGAAACTCTCTACATAGTAGCTAGTTGTACCAGCATTTCTTATTTATTATTCTGATGTCAACTGATGCCCTATCATTGGACATACTTAAACTGAGCTGGGGCTCTCCACTGGCCCTGGGTGGAATTGAGCTCTCTGTCTTCTGTGTTCTCTAGAACTCTGAGATGGTAAGACTTTATGCCTATAGCAGTAAGAGAAATGTCATGCTGAATACTGACTAATTTAAAAACTGCCTTAAAATGTGAACATGTAGAATTAAATTTCCTTCTCAATGGCTGGATTATATTGGACATTCTCAGATAAGCTTTTTAAGGAACAAAGTAAATTACAAGACACTAAAAAAATGTATTACTATTATAGTTTTTGGTCAGTAGCTAATATAAGAGAAAATGCAACCAAAAAAAAATCTGTGCCATCAAAACACTAAATAAATAAATTTAATGGAGTGATTCCTTCCTTAAGAAATATAGTTGAGAATCTCAAAAGAAATCTATATGTAAAGAATGAAATACTTTGGATTACCCTTGAAAAGGATCCTAATATCTGTTAATTCTATATCTATAACATATGAATTTATTCATTTTCATTGCCAAGGATCCCCTGCAGAAAACGCTAAAATATTGGAGCCTCTCACTGTATTCTTACCATCACAGAGGAAAACAAAATTGAATAAGAATGGGAAAACATTACTGCAAAACAATACAAAAAAATTCCATAATTTAAAAAATTCGATAAAGCACTGCAGTCACTTTTGTTAATATTATAAAAGGACACAATCACTATCTAATAACAGAGAGATTTTCAATTTTATATTTTAGTTCTTTTTTTCTGAAAATGAAAATTTTGTATTACCACTGAACAATTTGCCAATTTCTGGGAGACAACATTTAATAAAACTTTCTTTGTTTTACTATGGTACCAGTGATAAGAGAAAAAAATTCTCAATTTTATTTTTGTTTTGGTTTATTTCTCAACCAATTTCTTATGACAAGGTTTTGAAAAGACAAGGGTGTCTTCAAGCTCATCAACTTGCGGTTCTTATAAATACAAATAAAATTTGAAAATATTGGTCTTTAATAAAATTAAATTAGCATATTTGTACTTTTTGCTTGAATCAACTTATATGTTTATATTATATACTTGCTTACTTGTTTTGTAAGTATAATAGAGTGAATATATTTTATTTTCCTAAGCCAAGAGAAAACTCCAGGACCAACTAAAATGTGCCAAAATAATCGTTTCTTATATTTTGACTCTCCTCATTACTGATCTATTTCGTGATTTCATGATTTAAAATATCTTGATATTTTATTCCTTTATTAGAACACAGATTAATATAAACCCTAGACATACTTCTCCTTAGCTTTTGGTACTAAGCCCAGAAAGGTATTGACAAGTATTGGGAAGTTTTTTGATTGCTAAAACCTCTGATGAGTTGTGAGATGGTTGTGGTAATAGACAAGAGAAGTTGCACATGTGGGGTTGTGACATGTTATTGAAATGGTGGGAAACTGTTAAGGGTAATGTCAGCAAATACTGGAGGGTTTATATATCTGTATTAATTTGAGTAAATGATTTGAGAACTGCATTTGGACCATAAGGATACATGATAATTGACTAGAAAAGATTCTTGAGATAAAGTGAATACTTTAAAATGCTGTGAAAATTTGTTAAAAAAAAACATAACATTTGTGATGAAATCCTAAGGGACTGGGTATTCCAGATTGGCTGGAATTGTTCAGTCTGAGATTCATTTTTGTAACCCTCACAATAAATATAAAACAAATTCATATATTGATGAAAAGATGACAAGAAACAAAAGCTGAAATTACCACTATATCTCCAGTGGTCTCTTATCAGAGTGGATAAAATTGCATTCCTTTTGTCCTAATTTTAATTAACTGTTATTAGTGAATATGCCCTTAGTGAAAGCTTGCCCACAGAATCAAAACTATTAGAACTGTAAGTAACAAACAAGGATTGAAATACTCCATGATTTTCTACACTGTTGGTGTTTTCTTTACATTATTATTTGTAATATTGTTCTAATTTGACAAGCCACAAAGGCACAATCTTTAGAGCAGAATCAGAATGAGGTCTAGTGTTGAGATAGAGCATTTACATTTTTAGTACTAACTTCCTGAACCTTTTCTGTGCAGAAACTTCAAGGTTTATGACAGCAAGGAGTCATAACAGATACTACATGATGTCACCTCAATGCATCCTGGATCCCTCCGTAAGTTCCCACAAGTAACTTGAAAATTATAAAACGAATACATGTGCTTTGAATTACAAAGTAACAAACCAGATTTCCATAATTTACACATTGTACTGGTTTGAAATGATGTATGTACCCTAGAAAAGCCATGTTTTATTCCTAATCCCATTTTGTAAAGGCAGCCGTTTCTTCTCGTCCCTATTCAGAATTGTATGTTTGAAACTACAATTAGATCATCTCCTTGGAGATGTGATTTAATCAAGAGTGGTTGCTAAACTGGATTAGGTAGAGGCATGTCTCCACCCATTTGGGTGGGTCTTGATTAGTTTCTGAAGTCCTATAAAAGAGGAAACACTTTGGAGAATAAAAGAGATTCAGAGAGAGCAAAGCAGAACGGCATAGCCATGAGAAGCAGAGTCCATGAGCCAGTGACCTTTGGAGATGAAGAAGGGAAATGCCTCCTGAGGAGCTTCGTGAAACAGAAAGCCAGGAGAAGAAGCTAGCAGATGACGCTGTGTTTACCATGTGCCCTTTCCAGATGAGAGAGGAACCCCAACTGTGATTACCATGTGCTTTCCAGCCGAGAGAGAAGCCTTGACTGTGTTTGCCATGTGCCTTCTCATTTGAGAGAGAAACCCTGAACTTCATCGGCCTTCTTGAACCAAGGTATCTTTCCCTGGATGCTTTTGATGGGACATTTCTATAGACTTGCTTTAACTGGGACATTTTCTTGGCCTTAGAACTGTAAACTAGCAACTTATTAAATTTACCTTTTTAAAAGCCATTCTGTTTCTGATATATTGTATTCTGGCAGCTAGCAAACTAGAACACACATCATGTAAATCAGTAATATGCTGATATTAAATCATACTTTGCATTTTTTTCATCTATTCCAAAATATAGTTTTATGTGCCCCTTTATCAATTTTGAAACTTTAGCATGTTATATCCTAGTTGAAATTCATTTAATTTAACACTTTCTCCTGCTGCTTCCCTTTGGTTACCATAGAACACTTAAACCCATTAATTCTTAAGGGTTAGGTTAATTATTACTATTTTTGATAATGAATCTTGGGCTTTTATTTTACTATTATCAAAAGAAAAATAGTATCTGTTTTAGGATATGAAGTGGGTAAAGGATTAGTTAAAAAGCCTAAATATACAATCTCTCTACTATAGGGTTTAATCTATAAAACAAGAATTTTGAATTTTCCTGCAAATGCCCTTATCTTACATTCTAATACTAGCAAAACTGTCCTTTTAAAACTGACATCAGATCTCAGGGCTTCTCAGCATGAAACCTTCAAATGACTTCCCATTTAGCTCAGAGTAAAGTTTAAAGTTCCTCTAATAACCTATAAGATACTGCAGGATCTCTGACCCTGCTCTGACAGCTTCTCTTCTTGTCCTCACTCACTCCATCCACACTGGTCACCTAGCACAAATGCCCCCAGAACCCAAACCCGCATCTGCAGCACCACCTACATCACCCACACACCCCACTCAAAACCTACAGTTAGTCCCGAATAAAAAATTCACCTTCCCTGTTGCCCTTGGACCCCCAGTCCCTTTCCCTTTTTGCATATTTTCTTTAAACTAACCAGTTCTTTACTCTTGTGGGAAAACTAAGCTCCAACCCTGGGCCACAATAAACCCATGGGTCCCGTTTGCTCTGCCTGTGCATTTGCATCTGCTGGTTGAGCCACTTGTTGAACTCTTGTGGCAACCCCTCTCTCTCTGGGACCTATGACTAACAAGGTATCTTTTCTCATTAATTGTGGCCTCAGTTTCCCATTGTATCATACCTGACTTCCACCTGGATCCACGTTTAAAATGCAATTGAACTAATTGTCACTCCACCACACCCCACTGTCAACCTCTTGCCTTGGAAATGTCCCCTGCCCAAGACATTCCCTCCCTGACATCTGTGCAGCTGACTCCTTCATGATCTTTAGGTAATTGTTAGAAGAACTCTTTCTCAATGAAGTGCTTCCTGACCATTCCATACAGAAAATCCCCTTTGCTATCACCTTCATCTGCTTTTATTGTCACCAAACACCAGGTTAACATGTGTTTATTTTATCAATTATCTCTCTCACTAGTATTAATGCTCCAAATATATTTTTCATACATTGTTAAAAATATGTTTCCAGTAACTACAATAGTGTCAGGCTCACAGTAGATAATGAAAAATTTATTAAGCATGTAAGACAATTAATCATAAAGAAAAAGCATCCTACATTGTGAATTCTTCTGCAAATATCCAAACACTTTTTCTTAGAATCTGCTTTTCTCCTTCTTTCTTGGATAGAGAATGGAGATTTACTAAGAATAACCCACTCTCTTCCCTCAAGTATACTTTTATTATAAATTAAGCTTTAAAATTTTTTTTTTATATAATTGCAGACTCACATGTAGCTGTAAGAAATAATACAGAGATCCTATGTAGCCTTTTCCCAGTTTCTACCAATGGCAACATCTTGGAAAATAGTACAGTATCATAACCAGAATATTGACATTATTACACTTCAATCATAGCTCATTTCCATAATCTCAGGGATCCCTCAATTTGCCCTTTTATAGCTATACAGATCACCCCCTTAACCTTTGGAATCCATAGATCCATTTTCCATTACTATATAGTAATCATTTCAAGAATGGAATGGAATCATAGAATATGTATCCTTTTGGGATTGGCTTTGTTTACTCAGCATAATTTTCTGGAATAAATACCCAGAAATAAAATTGTTAGGTCATATCATAGTTCAAATTTAGATTTCTTCTTTATTTTATGAACCTGGTATGCCTGTTTAAAGCTATTACACAGTCCAGAAAAGCTATACCCTTTTTCCTGATCCAACCTTGTAGGGGCAGCCACGTTTCTCTTCAATATTGTGGGGTGTAAACTTTGGAATGTCTCATGGAAACACACCCAGTTGTGGGAGCAATCTTTTGATTGAATTATTTCCATGGACATAAATTCTTTCTGTTTTAAACTACCCAGTTTTGTGGTACTTTGTTATGGCATCCCTGGTGTTTCAGTTTGTTAAATCTGCTGGAATACAATATATCAGGAATGGGGTGGCTTTTTTAATGGGGATATATTGGTTTACAAATTTACAGTTCTAAGGCCATGAAAATGTCCCAATTAAGGCATCAACAGGAGGATACCTTCTCCTGTTGCTAGGAACTGCTAGCATGCAGGGTTCCTTTGTCATATGGGAAGATACATGGTGACATCTACTGAAACTTATCTTCTGGGTTTTATTGCTTTAAGGTCCTGGCTCCTTCAGTTTCTGTGGGTCCTTGCTTTCTTCTCCCAGTGTGTTTCTCACTGAGCATCTGTCAGCTTTTCTATCTTTTATCTCTCTCAAAGGACTCTGGTAAAGGATTAATACTCACCTGGAATGAGTTGGATCACATCTTATTGAAACACTCTAATCAAAGGGTGTTTCACCCTAATCAAACCCACAATAGGTTTGCTTTCAAAAGAATAGATTAAAATAACATGGCCTTTTCTGGGGGTACAAACCAGCTTCAAATCAGCACTCCTGGGAAGCGCAAACACTGGATCTTATTTAACTATTTAATTTAATTTTTTTTGACACTTCTCTGGCAGAAAGAGGAGACAAGGAACTGCCTCATTACTGCCAGTTTGAGGTAGAAATCAATGTTCTCTGCTCAGCTCCCAAAGTGAGTGGTGCTAGTTTGAAAGTGTTGTATACCCCAGAAAAGCCATGTCCTTTAATCTTGATTCAATATTGTATGATGGGAATCCCTTCGATTAGATTATCTCCATGAAGATATGGTACTTTTTGGTTAGATGGAGATATGACTTTGCCCATTCATGGTGGATCTTGATTAGTTTACTGGAGTCCTTTATTTTGAAGAAACCTCAGATACAGACACAGGTAGAATAGCTGCTTCAGAGCTGACAGAGACACAGATGTTTAGGGATGCTTGGAGTGCTGACAGAGAGCAGATGCCTAGACATCACAGAACCCAGCAGACATTACCGTACACCTTCTTATGAGATGCTAAATATGCCAGATCCCAGAGTTGTGTCTCAGAGGAGCTATCTGAAGGCCCACAGACACTTAGAAAGGAAACCACTGGTATCAGAAGCTGGAAGCAATGGAACCAGGAACAAGGATAGCAGACACCAGCCATGTGTCTTCACAGTTGATAGAGGTGTTCCAGATGGCATCAGCCTTTCTAGAGTGAAGGTAACTTCTTGTTGATGCACTAATTTGGACGTTTACATGACCTTAGAACTGTAAGCTTATAACTATTAAATTCCCTTTATAAAAGTAGTTCCATTTCTGGTATATTGCATTCTGGAACCTTAACACACTAAGGCAGGTGTTGCTCCTTGTTACTGCTGGATAATGGTGGTCCCATTTCCCAGGTGGTTGGAATAGCCTCATTACTTCTGGGCAGTGGTGAAAGCTCAGATATTGCTCTAGTCCTCCTCTGACACCACCCCAACAAAGAGGTATAAAGATCCTCGAGTGGAAATCTAGGACTCCACCTAGTCTCCATGGGGAGGGCTCTATTACTGGCTGGCAGGGTAGAAAATTCTGGGTCCCTTCTTGTCCTTCGCTGTTAACCACCAGCAGGGGGCTTTGGAACACTTCTGTGGTAGTTAGATTCAGTTGTCAACTTGGCCAGGTGAAGGCATCTAGTTCTGTTGCTGTGGCCATGAGCCAATGGTACGTGAACCTCATCTGTTGCTAATTACATCTGCAGTCGATTAGGAGGTGTGCCTGCTGCAATGAATGACATTTGACTTAATTGGCTGGTGCTTAAATGAGAGAGCTCAATGTATCACAGCCTAAGCAGCTCGGCATTCCTCATCTCAGCACTCGCAGCTCAGTCCAGGCCTTTGGAGATGCAGAAAGAAGTCACCCTAGGGAAAGTTGTTGGAACCCAGGGGCCTGGAGAGAAGGCCAGAAGAGATCATCCTGTGCCTTCCCACGTAAGAAAGAACCTCAGCTGAAAGTTAGCTGCCTTTCCTCTGAAGAACTAACAAAATAAATCCCCTTTTATTAAAAGCTAATCCGTCTCTGGTGTGTTGCATTCCGGCAGCTAGCAAACTAGAACAACTTCCTTACTGCTTACACAAGAATGGAAGTCTGGGCTCCTTTCTTGACCTTTGCTGGCATCAGTAGGTATGGAGCCACCATTTTTATCTGTGATGTTTGACTGGAATAGAACAGCTATTGCCTACAAGCTGTCTTTCTAGCTGGGATGCCCCATTCCTTATCCTTTGGCTAGAGAGCAGGCATTAGTTAGGATGCCTTTTTGTCTATATCTATTGGTGTTTCTAGGTTCCTGGCTTCTTCGGCTTTAAGTCTGGGGTATATGAAGCAAAAGGAAAATGTAGGAAACTCACAACCATATCATTTCTTGGGTCATGAGATTCCTTGGCTGTTTGTCTTGTCTCCAATTTTCAAAGAGTCTTCTTATGCTTGTTTAAGTAAAATGTCTAGGGTTTTTAGTTGTAATTAGGCAGGAGGAATAAGGAAATATATTAGGTCTTCTTTTTCTTCTAAGAAGCACATCAGTCTCAAGCACACTCTTGATTTTCGGAGTCCTTGCTTTGGTGGTGGTGGTGGAGAATTTGATGGTCTGCCATCTCTAGCAGGCTCTTTCCTTTCCCTGACAGAAGTTGCTGACAGCCTAAATATTTTCTGCACATCAAGTCAAATAGCCCAACAAAAACTAATGATTCCTACCTCTCCTTTCATTTTTCATGAACATGAAAAAGAGGTAAAAGAGTGCTAGCTAACATCTAGTGATTATAAGTCCAGGAATATGCTAAATATTCCCAAACTGCACAGGATATGCCCCCATAATAAAGAATCATTTAGTCCAAAATATCAGTAGGTCTGAGGTAAAGAAAGCCTGCTGCAATGTGCTCCTTTACTAGATAAATTAGTACCATTAAGCCAATAGTAGAAGAGAATGGCTCTGTCAAAGAACTACCTGGGGAGACAGTGTAGCTTTCAAATCAGGACAGAGGATCAATAGTGCACCATCTCAGAAAGTCAGAGTTTAAAATATGATTAAATGAGAGAAAGCAGTAGCTTAATCATGTGGATTGCATGAATAAATAATACATACAGTAAGTTGTGCAGCAAAGGGAGTTCTCACATGTTGCTGGTAGAAATATAAATTGATACAAATATTTTGGAGGATAGCCTGGCATTATCTAGTAAAAATGATACACATTTTTCTGTGACCCAGAATTTAATACCTAAGAATACAGCCTAAACACTTACGCACATTGGTACTAGGAGACCCATAAAAATGTACACAGCAGCATTTTTTACAATAGTCAAAAGCTTAAAACAGCTTTTTTTTTTTAAACAATAGACTATATAGTTAATTATGGTCTATTCATACAAATGAATACTTTAGAGCAATGAAGACAAATGGATGAAAGCTATTGACACTGAGAATTTTATAAGCCTCATATTGATAGAAAGATGTTTGATGTCAAAAATTATATATGGGATGATTATATTTATAAACTAAAATACATGGTATGGTAGTGAGCATAGTATTGGTAAATTTATTTTAAAAAACAAAGCAAAGAAATTATCACAAATGTCTGGACAGTGGTTTCCTAAGGAATGGTGATGGGAAGGAAGGAAGGGTCATTGTGTTTTTGGGGTATGTGTAATGTTTATTTCTTAATCTGTGTGTTGGCTATAAGACTATGCACTTAGTGATTTTTTTTAAGACATGCATATACATTTTCACACTTTTTTAGGTATGGTATTGTTTTAGTTTGCTAAAGCTTCCAGAATGCAATATACCAGAAATGGGTTGGCTTGCAGAAAAGGGATTTACTAGCTTACAATTTACAGTCCTTAGGCTGTGAAAATGTATAACTCAAGGAATCCATAGGATGATTCCTGGAATCGGAAGACAGGCTTCTGGCATCTGGGACATCTCTGTCACATGGGAAGGTACATGGCTGGCATCTGCTGGTCCTTCACCCCCAGGTTTCATTGATTTTTAGCTTCTAGCTTTAGTGGTTCCTGTTTTGGCTCCCCTAGGGGCTTTGTCTCTGAGTTTTCATGGGTCCTTGCTTGCTTCAGGGACTCTTCTCTAAGCTCTCTCAGTTTCATTTCCCTTTCATCCTCTCATAGAGGACTCCGGTAAAAGGATTAAGACCCACCTTGAATGAGCTGGGTCACATCTCAATTGAAATAACCTAATCAACAAAGGTCCTACCCACAATAGGTCTGCACCCACAGAAATGGATTAAGAGAACATGAACTTTTTTGGGGCACATAACAGCTCCAAACCACCACAGATATGTATCTCACTATTTAAAAAAATATTAAAATAAATAATGTGAGCAATATGTGGTATTAGGAAATGATTATTCTTTTTTTTTAAACTTCATGTTTGATATTCAATGTTATATTATAAATAGTGTGCAGAATCCAGCTTTACCAGCTTGTGAGAACCAATTGTTAAATTTTTAGGAATTTGCCATTCAGTTACTACACCCCAGGTAGCTTGAAATCAATTATAGTGGGAATATTTACACTATGGAAATTAGGAAATACTACAAATTGGAAATTTTTTCCTCTTGAGAACTGGTTATTACAACTTTACTGTCCATACCACTCATTGTAGAAGATATAAGGAACAACCTATTATAAATATAAACATTTTATAAAATACTGTTTTATCACTTTTAAATGTACCCAGTTCAATCTAAGACCAGAGAGATTTGAATTTGATACCCACTTACCATTATCCACTTAAAATATGCCAGACAATGTCTTCCTTAATAAATGAAATTTTACATGGTCACATTTTCTTTTTCAGCTTATATTTTCTTTCCACATAGAATTATAGTCAGATACAATATTTTAGACTTGAGAGTATATTTTTGTTCATACTGTCATATATCTTGGCAATAAAATATGTACATAAATTGGAATTAAATGTTTTAATTAAAAAAATTTCCTATGACCATGGACTCTAAATTGTTTTGCTTTTAATTTTTATTCTAGTGATCCATATGACCTAAAATTTTTCCTTTTAACCACCTTCACATATATAATTGATATACTCACAACAATGGGCTACCATTGCCACTGTGCATTTCCAAAACTTTATAATCAACTAAAATAGAAATTCTGTACGTATTAAGCATCACCTCCGCATACTCTCCCTGTTTCATATCACTGCCCTTTCACCTCCATGGTTTCTGATGAGACATCGGTATTTAGTCTTATTGAGGATTCCTTTTATATGATGAATCACTTTTTTCTCGCTCCTTCAGAATTCTCTTTATCATTGACATTTGACATTCTAATTAGCATGTTCATTGGAGTGGGTCTATTAGGATTTATTCTGTTTGAATGACATTGTGCTTCTTGGGCATGCATATGCATTATGTCTTTCATAATAGCTATAAATTTTTGGCCATTAATCCCTCAAATATTCTTTTTGCTCATTTTTCCTTCTCTTCTCATTCTGGCACACATAGGATGTGTATATTTGTGCAGTTCAGGCTGGCACTTAAATCCCTGAAATACTACTCAATGTTTTCTATTCTTTTCTCTATGTGTTCTTCTGACTATATGATCCCAATTATTCTTTCTTTTAGTTCACTGATTCTTTCTTCTGCCTGTCCAAATCTACCTGTTGCATGCTTCCAGTTTATTTTTAATCTCTACTCTTGTGCTTTTCCTCTCCAATAATTTGTTTCTTTTTGTATTTTCAAATTCTTCTCAATGTTCATATATTGTCTTCTTAATATCCTTTAGCACTTTATTCATATTTTCCTTAATATCCTTGAGTTGATATAGATTTCTTTGAACTTCTGTGATTTAATTGTTCTAAATTCCTTGTCTTCCCTGAAGTTTTAAATTGTTGTCTTGACTGAGCCCTATCTCACAGTTTCTTAGTATGGCTTCTTATTTTTTGCTGATGTTTAGGGATCTGATTTCCTTGATGAGTTAACTCTAAAGGTCAGTTTCTCCCACTTGTCTAGGGTTTTATTGTTGATGGGCTTTGTCTTAAGGCTTTTCTTTGATGCTCAGTCCAATCTGATCTTTAGAATAGCCCATATTTAACTGTTCAGATTTTCTCAGCTCTTCTTCATCTGATTCTTGCTGTAGATATGTGGTAGAATTTTTTTGGACTGTATTTTTGGTGCATTGTTTCACCTTCAGGAGAAAGCTTCCTTTCCTCTCTTCCTTCTCCATAAATCTTGACCTGTTCTGTTTCATTTTGTGCAAAATTTTCTCCCCAGTTCCCATGAATTTTCTATACTCTCTCCCTCACTCAGTGCCCTCTCTTCCCCTACACTTTTGAATTCTGAGACCCATCTGCCCTACAAAAGCTTTTTTTTTTTCTGTGAGGCTTTTCTGCTCCAGTTTCTTTCCCTTTAGGTATTCTACCCCAATGACCTAGATGAGGTCAATCCAGAAAGGTGGCTTACTCCAGAAAAGTCTGTTTTGCATTTAGGTGGTACAACTAACAGAAACTGTACTGAGTGAGAACACCTCTTGTCAACAATTCTACCATGATGTTTCTTCTTTTATTTCTCACCCCATGAGTCTCTTTAGTATGCAACACTCTTTGGTGACTTGTGTTCCACCCTGAGTCTCTGTGGACTGTGGTCCCTGTGCCTGGATCCCAGTCACGTGGGATTCTAACTCACGCTTGAGAGTTGCTTTGTAATTTGTGTCTGTGGTGGGCAGGACCTGCTGCTGCCTCTGCGTGACTCCCAAGCTGCTCTGGGCTGAGTGAGAGGTAAGAGAGTGGACCAGTGGATTCAGAATGTAAATTTACTACCTGATATTTTTCTTTTTCTTTGATTCAGCGTTTGTTGAGTCCTTCTCCAGTCTCTATTGTCCTCTAAACAGTGGGGCTGTTCCTTTTATTTGCTGAATTGCTGGAAGGCTTTTTCAGGGGATGTCTTATGTTGCCACCTTGATGACATCACTCCTGAAGTTGTTATTCTTCAGAGGTATGTTTTTTAAAAAAATATTTCTAAGAAATTAATTGATATGTTCAAGGTAGAAAGAAACTAATAAATCAACTGGATCAGAGATTTGGAAAAGGATCATATACTTATGATTTTTATCTTCAGTAAAATAAATCCTGCCTTCCCCCTTCCCATCAACCTCCCAGTCTGGTTGATTTTCTCAATCACTTTGTTCTGAATACAGATTTAAAACTAGCAGCCTGATCATTAATGAAACTTTGATTAGAAGTTGGTGATATACATGAGTATTCTGGTTATCAAAAAGGTAATTTAACTAAATATTGTGCATTGCTGTTTATACATTAGGCACAACATCTCCTCATCTAGGGCTTCTGGACATGCAAAGCTCAAGATGCTTTCTGAGTAATGGAGACCTCATATGTAGTATCTTCACCATTTTATCTTTTATATTTCTGTTGCAATCTCTATTATTACAAGTGCTGTACACAATATACTACTTCACATTGGAAGAGAGTTTTTAATACTTTATAAATATTTTTCGGAGTATTTTCATATTGAAACATCATAGTCACACAGTCAAGTAAGCAGAAGAGTTATTCTTCATAAACTAAAGAATAAATAAGTAAAGGGAAAAATGCAGTGGACTCTTAGCAAACTATATACATGGCAATAAAGATAGATCTTAAAAACATAGTGCTAAATGGAAGTAAAGAAAAAAAGTAGAGTGAGGTATATAAGAATAGTATGATTTATGTAAGAGAAATACAAATTTTTCCAAAATAACATTACTTATATTAGAAAGAGACATAGATTTCTATAGAATTGTTATTTATAAGGGTGGGTAGCAAGATGAGAATTGGGAAAAAGGGTAAAATGGGAATAAATAGATAAAAAAGAGAAGGTGATAGTACAGAACAAATGAAGATTGTTTGGCATGAATTGAGAAGATTTCCTTTAACTCACCAGCTAAATGATTAAAATAGCCAGTATTCAAAATCAAGTGACCAGAATGAAATTAAATAAAAACTGCTGTTTTTCTTTAGCCTGTACTTCTTACTTTGTATAAAGTAATGTGGTATGAATTGTGGATGAACTAAAATTCCAAAACATAATTTTTAACCCTAAAGATCCTAGCATAAATTTCAGATAAATGATATAAATGAAATTATTCAAATGTAGTAGCTGTCATGGTCAGATTCATGTGTCAACTTGGCCAAGTGGTGGTACCTGTTTGTCTGGTTGGGGAAGTACTGGCCTGTCTGTTGCGATGAGGATGTTTCATAGAATTAAATCATGATCATTTCAGCTGCATCCACAGCTGATTCCATTTGTAATCAGCCAAGGGGAGTGCCTTCTGCAATGAGTGATGCTTAATCTAATCACTGGAAGCCTTTTAAGGAAGATTCAGAAGAGACAGGTGCTCTTCCTGCTTTGGCTGGCGAGCCTCTCCTGTGGAGTTCATCCAGACCCTCCATCAGAATTGTCAGCTTCACAGCCTGCCCTGTGGATTTTGGACTCTGTGTTCCCATGGTTACATGAGACATTTTTATAAATTTTATATTTGCGAGTGTTTCCTGTTGATTCTGTTCCTCTAGAGAACCCTAACTAATACAACGTGGTACCAGGAGTGAAAGAATCTTAAAAATGGGTTTTAATGAATGGTTTTCTACTCATACTGAACTCAAAGGCACTAGGGACTCTGATTCCCATAATCAGAATGACACTCTCAATCCATGGAGTGAGTTGGCAAAAGAGATAGTCAAAATATCACCATTTGATTCTCCTAATGCTTCACTTGTACAAAGCCAGGCTCTGGGGGATAATGTTTTTGACACCTTTATGGAGTTTTGTGGAAATAAGAGGTATAGAGATGTTGGCTGGTTGTTCTTAGATACACTGGATACATTAAGGAGTGAAAGGGATGGGTTTAAGTCTTCAAATGAGAAGCTTAAGCGTCATCTGACAGATGTAGAAGTTTCTGTGAGCATCCTGAAGGAAAATCTTATTTCCTGTAGCCATAGACTTGAGATCTCTGAAAATCAGACTCAGAATCTTATTATTAGGTAGCAACTTTACAACATAAACTGAAATCTCAATGTTGCATGTTGTCTGCCATTAAAGTGAGGGCATTGATGAGAAAGGAGTGGGACCCTGAAAAATGGGATGATGACATAAGGATTGATAATGATGTTCGGGGTGAGGTTGAAACCCTAGGTCATGCTGAGTCTTCTCTAGATAACCCTGCAAAGTCTGCCTTGAGGACATAGCCACCCCACCTCCAGCCTGCCTTGAGGAGTTGGCCTCCCAACCTCCTCCTGAAAGGATTAGCCCTAAAGTGATTAATCCTTTTTCACCAGATGAAACTGCAAATGAATGCCCTAAAGCAAAAGCTTGGAAGATATTTCTAATTCTTTTCATGACCCACTCCCATCACCCCTCATTTCTTCCAGACCTAAAACTAGACTAAAGTCCCAACAGGCCCCTAAAGGTGAGGTACAAAGTATCACACATGAGGAGGTACATTATACTCCAAAAGAACTGAGTGAGTTTCTCTAATTTATATAGACAGAAATCAGGGGAATATGTGTGGCAATGGATTTTAAGGTTGTGGGATAATGGTGGGAGGAATATAAGGCTGGATCAGGCTGAATTTATTGATATGGGCCCACTAAGCTGAGATTCCACATTCAATGTTATAGCTCGAGGGGTTAGAAAAGGTGTTAAGTTTGTTTGGATGGTTGGTTGAAACATGGATCAAAAGGTGGCCAACATTACCTGAGGTTGAAATGCCAGAGCTGCCCTGGTATAATGTAGATGAAGGGATCCAGAATGTTAGAGTGGATTTATCATGCAAAGCCTACTCTTACACCCCAGGAATGTCTGGAGGATGCACCTTCTACCAGAACAGTGAGAAATAAATTTGTGAGACTAGCGCCATCATCCATGAAGAGCTCAGTGGTTGCACTTCTCTGTAGGTCAGATATTACTGTAGGAACTGGTGTTGCTGAGCTGGAATCCTTAAACACAAAGGGGATGATGGGATCCCGAGTTGGCAGAAGTCAGGTGGCAGCACTTAATCACCAAAACAGGGTAGACGTGGCTATCACAATAGATGGCAAACTCAAAGCAGGAGTCAAAATTATATGACTCACAGAGATTTGTGCATTGGCTAGTATATCATGGGGTACCTAGAAATACAACAGAAGGGCAGTCTACTAAATTCTTGTTCGAGCTGTATATAAACAAGAGTTCTAGGTCAAATGAACAGAAGTCTAGCCTGAATTACAAAATCACAGAGTCGTGGCCCCTTAATTTCCAGACTTGAAACAGTTTACAGACCCAGAGCCCCTTGAATGACGGGGAGGCCAGGTCCCTTTGGAGGAGAACCCTGTTACACTGCCACAAATTTATACTGTTAATCTTCCAAGCCTTCCCCAAGGAGACTGATGGCCTTTTACCAGGGTAACTGTGCACTGGAGAAAAAGGAAATGATCAAACATTTCAGGGATTATTAGACACTGGTTTAGAAGTGACATTAATTCCAGGGGACACAAAACGTCACTTTGGTCTACCAGTCAGAGTGGGGGCTTTTGGAGGCCAAGTAATCAATGGAGTTTTAGCTCAGGTCCACCTCACAGTGGGCCCCCAGACCCATTCTGTAGTTATTTCCCTAGTTCCAGAATGTATAATTGGAATAGACATACTGAGCAACTGGCAGAATCCCCACATTGGCTCTCCTACTCATGCAGTGAGGGTTATTATGGTGGGAAAGGCCAAGTGGAAGCCACTAGAACTGCCCCTACCTAGCAAAATAGTAAATCAGAAGCAATACTGGATTCCTGGAGGGATTGCAGAGATTACTGCCACTCTTAAGGACTTGAAGGATGCAGGGGTGGTGATTCCCACCACATCCCCATTCAACTGTCCTATTTGGCCTGTACAGAAAATAGATGGGTCTTGGAGAATGACAGTGGATTATTGTAACTCAGTAATCACCAGGTGGTAACTCTAATTGCAGCTGCTGTTCCAGATGTGGTATCATTGCTTGAGCACATCAGTATATCCCCTGGTACCTGGTATGCAGCTGTTGATCTGGCAAATGCTTTTTTCTCAATAGCTGTTAGTAAGGGCCACCAGAAACAGTTTGCTTTCAGCTGGCAAGGTCAGCAATATACTTTCACTGTCCTACCTCAGGGGTATATCAGCTCTCCAGACCTATGTCATAATCTTGTCTGCAGGGATCTTGTTCGTTTTTCCCTCCCACCAGACATCACACTGGTCCATTATATTGATGATATCATGTTGATTGGACCTAATGAGCAAGAAGTAGCAACTACTCTGGACTTACTGGTAAGGCATTTGCGTGTCAAAGTGTCGGAGATAAATCCAACAAAAATATAGGGGCCTTCCATCTCAGTGAAATTTCTAGGTGTCCAGTGGTGTGGGTCATCCCTTCTAAGGGATATCTCTTCTAAGGTGAAGGATAAGTTGCTGCATCTGGCTCCTCCTACGACCAAAAATGAGGCACAACACCCAGTTGATCTCTTTGGATTTTGGTGACAACCTATTCCTCATTTGGGTGTGCTACTCCGGCCCATTTATCGAATGACCAGAAAAGCTGCTAATTTTGAGTGGGGACCTGAACAAGAGGAGGCTCTGTGACAAGTCCAGGCTGCTGTACAAGCTGGTCTGCCACTTGGGCTGTATGATCCAGCAGATCCAATGGTTCTGGAAGTGTAAGTGGCAAATAGAGATGCTGTTTGGAGCCTTTGGCAGGCCCCTATAGGAGAATCACGATGCAGACCTTTAGGATTTTGGAGCAAAGCCTTACCATCTGCTGCAAATAATTGCTCTCCTTTTGAGAAACAGCTTTTGGCTTGCTACTGGGCCTTAGTAGACACTGAACACTTAACCATGGGCCACCATGTTATCATGAGCCCTGAGTTGCCTGTCATGAGCTGGGTGTTGTCTGACCCACCAAGTCATAAAGTTGTGTGTGCACAGCAGCGCTCTATTGTAAAATGGGATAGGGCCAGAGCAGCTCCTGATGGCACAAGTAAGTTACATGAAGAAATGGCCCAAGTGCCCATGGTTTCCACTCCTGCCACATTACCTTCTCTTTCCCAGACCAGAGCTATGGCCTCTTGGAGAGTTCCTTACAGTAAATTGACTGAGGAAGATAAAATTCGGGCCTGGTTTAGAGATTATTCAGCACAATATGCAGGTACCACCTGAAAGTGGACAGCTGCAGCACTATAACCCCTTTCTGGGGTGTCCTTGGAGGACAGTGGTGAAGGGAAATCCTCCCAGTGGGCAGAACTTTAAGCACTGCACCTAGTTGTTCATTTTGCTTGGAAGGAGAACTGCCCAGAGGTGCATTCATATACTGACTCATGGGCTGTTGCTAATGGTTTGACTGGATGGGCAGGGACTTGGAAAGACCATAATTGGAAAATTGGTGACAAAGAGGTCTAGGGAAGAGGTATGTGGATAGACCTTTCTAAGTGGGCTAAAAACATGAAGATATTTGTGTCCCATGTGGATGTGCACGAGAAGGTGACTTCAGCAGAAGAAGGTTTTAATATCAAGTGGATAAAATGACCCTTTCTGTGGATACCAGTCAGCCTCTTTCCCAAGCAAATCCTGTCACTGCCCAATGGGCTCATGAACAAAGTGGTCATGGTTGGTAGGGATGGATGTTATGCATGGGCTCAGCAACATGAGCTTCCACTCACCAAGGCTGACATGGCTACAACCACAGCTGAATACCCAATCTGCCAGCAGCAGAGGCCCACACTCAGCCTCTGATATGGCACCATTTCCTGAGGTGACCAGCCAGCTACATGGTGGCAGGTTGATTGCATTGGACCACTCCCTTCATGGAAGGGGCAGTGATTTATTCTGCTTGGAATAGACATACTCTAGATATGGGCTTGCTTTTCCTGCATGCAATGCTTCGGCCAAAACTGCCATCCGTGGGCTTACAGAGTACCTTATCCATCTTCATGGTATTCCACACAGCATTGGTTCTGATGAAGAAACACACTTCGCAGCAAATGAAGTCTGGAAATGGGCACATGCTCATGGAATTCTCTGGTCTTACAATGTTCCCCATCATCCAGAAGCAGCTGGATTGATAGAACGGTGGAATGGCCTTTTGAAAACTCAATTACGGTGCCAACTATGTGGCAATACCTTGAAGGGCTTTGGTAATGTTCTCCAGGAAGCTGTATATGCTTTGAATCAACATCCACTGTATGGTGTTGTTTCTCCCATAGCCAGGATCCATAGGTCCAGGAACCAAGGGTTGGAATTGGGAGTGGTACCACTCACTATTACCCCTAGTGATCCACTAGACAAATTTTGCTTCCTGTCCCTGTGACCCTGAGGTCTGCTGGTCTACAGGTTTTAGTTCCAAAAGGAGGAGTGCTTCCACCAGGAGAAAAAGCAATGATTTCATTGAACTGGAATCTAAGACTGCCACCTGGTCACTTTGTGCTACTCATGCCCCTGGATCAACAAACCAAGAAAGGGATTACATTATTGGCTGGAATGATTGACCCTGACTATCAGGCGGAAGTAGGACTACAAATAAACAATGGAGGTAAAGAAGAGTTTTCTTGGAATAGAGGAGATCCCCTAGGGTGTCTTTTAGTACTACCATGACCTATGATTAAAATCAATGTAAAACTGCAAGAACCCAATCCAGGCAGGACTACCAATGGCTCTAAAACTTCAGGAAGGAAGGTTTGGGTCACCCCATCAGACAAAGAACCATGGCCAGCTGAATTGCTTGCTGAGGGTAAAGGGAACATTGGAATGGGTAGTGGAAGAAGGTACTGATAAATATGAACTACGACCACGTGATCAGTTACAGAAATGAGGACTGTATTTCTGTTTTGTTCAAGCTATATTATTTAAGTTGTAGGATATCAAGTTTAAGAATAAATATTACCCAAGGACTTGCACCCTGTTCTGGAGAAATTTAATGTGTTTCCAGTTATATGCAGGACAGTTGAGTATTCTTAGGTGAAAGAAAAAAATGTGCATTTTATTGTTTTTTTACTTAGAAATTAGGTATGGTTTAAGGTAACATGTATAACTGCCAAGTTGACAAGGGGTGAACTGTTTAGGTTTATGTGTCAACTTGGCAAAGTGGTATTACCTATTTGTCTGGTTGAGCAAGTGCTGGCCTGTCTGTTGCAATTAGGACATTTCATAGAATTAAACCATAATCATGTCAGCTGCATCCACAGCTGATTCCATAGCAAGGGGAGTGTCTTCTGCAATGAGTGATGCTTAATTTAATCACTGGAAGCCTTTTAAGGAGGATTCAGAAGAGAGAGGTGCTCTTCCTGCTTCAGCCAGTGAGCCTCTCCTGTGGAGTTCGTCCAGACCCTCCATTGGAATCGTTGGCTTCACAGCCTGCCCTGTGGATTTTGGTCTCTACATTCCCATGGTTACATGAGACACTTTTATAAATTTTACATTTGCGAGTGTTTCCTGTTGATTCTATTTCTCTAGGGAACCCTAACTAATACAGTAGCTGATTGGACAAATGCTTATATCAACTATCAATTGATACCTCAATACAGTGTGTAAGGAATTGTCAAATAACTGACTAACATTAGCAAAAATTGCTATATATATCCCCTCAACAAATGTGTTTTGAACATCAATTATATACCAGGTTTGAGATATAACAGTTACCAAAACAGACTAGAATCCCTTACCTCACTAAGCTTATATTCGATTCAGAATGTGAAGAGTATAAACAATAATGAACAAGTATAGTGCCATGTATAAACTATTAGATGACAGAAAGTAGAGTTGTAAAAGGGGGTTTGAGAGCATTGAATGTGGATGTTTGGGGAGCAAAATTTTTAATTGGGTGGTTAGAGTAGATCTCACCCTCAAAAGAGGGTGTATTAGCTAGGGTTCACTACAGAAACAGAATCAGCAGGAGATATCTGTAAATATACAATTTATAAAAGTGTCTCATGTAACAATGGGGATGTAAAAGTGCAAGATCTGTAGGGCAGGCTGTGAGCTGACAGCTCCAATGAAAGTCCTCCACGAGCCCTCAGGAGAGGCTGTCTAGCTGAAGCAGGAGGAATTATTGTCTCTTCTGAATCCTCCTTAAAAGCCTTCTGATGATAAGATCATCACTTATCGCAGAAGACACTCCCCTTGCCTTTGCAATCAGCTGTGGATGCAGCCAATGTGGTCATGATTTAAGTCCATGAAATGTCCTCATAGCAACAGATAGGCTGGTGAGTGTCTGACCAGACAAATGGGCACCCCCCGGCCATATTGACATATGAACCCAACCATGACAGAGGGTGAGGTAGTTAGCTATGTGGATATCTGTGGAAAGAGTATCCCAGGATATAAACTGAGATGATGAAAGCTATATTTGGAAGAGTTTGGGGGAAAAGCTCAGGAGTTCAGCTTTGGAAATAGTAAGTTTGAGATGTCTGTTAGCTATCCAGGTGTAGATGTGGAGTAGGCAGTGAATATGAGTCTGGACTGAGGAGAAATGTCTAGGATAGAGATAAAATTTTGGAGCCATTTGGAGCTATGCTAACACATGAACTTTCCAATGGAGTGAGTATAGGTAACATGAAACAATAGCAAGTATAGATCCTAGCGGCCAAGAGAAGAAAATATTGGAAGAAGGCAATGATTAGTGGAGTTCACTGCTGCTGATTCAGGAATGACAGAGATGATATTTAAAGACAGGAACGTTTTGGAAAGAAGTTTGCAAATGTGCTCAAGGATATAAAGGCAAATTTGATGTGAGAAATAGAAATAAATGTAAATATAGTAAATAATATAACATTTATGTATGTGTGTGTGTATATATAAATATAATATGCCAAATAATATTTATAGAGATGAAGTACACAGTGTCTTAAATGAAAAATGGACTGGCTGGGATTCACAACAGTTTAGAGACTACATAAAATAAAAGTGCCTTGGGTTCGAGGACTTAACTGCGGTAAGAAAATATTAATAGGAAAAAAATGAAAGAGCCTCAGTGACCCACTGGATGTATTAAATAATCTAATATACATGTAATTGGAACCCAAGAAAGGAATAAGGAGAGAGAAGAGATGGTTCTACTGCTGCCCTACCACAGTGAAATGTTTTGCTGAACACTTTTCCCTGCACTCATTTTCTGTCATGAGTTGGACATCAGGGTTCTGAAGTTCAGGGGCCTACTATTGAGCTTCCTGAGTGCTGCCTTGGATTCTTCTCCCCAGGTTTGTGTTGGTGTGCAGGAGGCATGCAAATGGAAAATTTTCTCCAAAGAAATACTCTTGTGATGGTCTGAAAATGTTATGTACCCCAGAAAGGCCATGTTGTAATCCTGATTCAGTCTTGTGGGAGGCAGCCATTTCCTTTTAATCCTGATTCAATAATATAGGTTGGAATCTTTTGATTAGATTTTCTCCAGGGAGATGTGACATACCCAATTGTGGGTATTGATGTTGATTAGATGGCGACTAATCATTCAGTTGGGTCTTGATTAGCTTCCTTGAATCCTTTAAAAGGAAACATTTTGGAGAGAAACTTCAGAACCTACAGAGATGATAGAAATGATAGAAACAACAAAAGCCTCAGAGCTGAAGGAAACTTCACAGCAGAGCTGACACAGATACGGACACGTGCACAACAGAGACACAGATGTTTGGAGATGCTTGGAGCCCAGCAGCCATTGCCATGGGATTTTAAGCAAGCCAGAGGCTGGAGAGAGCCAAGGGAAGCCAAGAGATGAAAGCCAGACTTGAAGAAGCCAAGTGAGAAGCCACCACAGGGACAGAGGCTGAAAGAAATGGAGCCCAAGAGCAAGGGACCAGAAGATGCCAGCCACATGACTACCCAGCTAACAGAGGTGTTCCTGACCCATTGGCCTCTCTTGAGTACAAGACACTAACCTCTTGTAGGTGCCTTAATTTGGACACTTTCACTTCCTTAGAGCTGTAACTTGTCACTTATTAAATTCCCCTTTTTAAAAGCCCTTCTAGTTTTGGTATATCACTTCCGGCAGCTTGTAAACTAACACAACTCTCTATTGGCCTCTTCATCTCAATGTTTTCATTTCCTCCTGTGGAACTTTTTTCACCACCTCCTTTTCAAGTCCAGCATAGGGAGTCTAGCACTTTATTTTGGAATGTGGGAGCACTTGCACTGATTATTTTGTTCTAAGCCTTTTGAGACCCTCTTCAAAATTCCAACATGCTGTTATACTGTGTTCTTCTAAATCCTTGAACTATTTTTGCCCTCAGATTAGGAATCTTGCAAATACTAAACTAACTCTTTCAGGTGCCTGGGTTATCCTTATTAATGCTGTAAATATGCTTTGAGCTTCTTACAACATGAGGTATAGTATAAATACTGACTGAAAATAATTGAGAATATTCATATAGACTCTGCGTAAATATATTTAATGATCACTAAAAAGCAATATTAACTGATCAACTTTTATGAATATAGTGCTGATTCTGTTTTGGAAATTATTAAGAGCTAAAATTACTTGTAGCCTTTATTTTCAATAGAAACTTCAGGAAAATACCCTGCCAGACTCTACGCTGCATTGTGTTCTTATTTCTTTTAATTTCAGACTTTTGCTTTTAGAATAATCATTTGCTTGGAGTAATTTTCCTCAATTTTGTTTTTCTATCTGCTTATATATTGCCTATTCTTAGAATTTAGGTTCCAGTTCCATCTGTTTCCTTATACTTTTCTAAATTTCTGTATGTATGGTTTTTGCCTTTCTCTGAATTGCTCTAAAATTTCTAGGTTGGATTATGTAACCTGGCTCTTATTGTGATCTCTGACATATTGGTATGTTTGTTGAGTTTAACAGGGTAGAAGTTCAAATTGAGGCAAGCACACCCTATAGAAAATGAAGTTTGGTCAATTGTGAATGACAAGCTAGATACTCAGAGACCTTCCCACGAGGTGCCACCCTTACTTGGATGAATTCAACAACATTGAGCTACCTCTCCTGAAACACAGACATATTACACACCTGCAATACCTTTTTCACCCATATTTTGGTGGGTTTCAAAAGGTGATTTTCAAAAATTATGCCAAGAATGTTAAAATCTCTCAAGGATGGGTTCAAATTAAATAAGCTCTCAAAGTCTGGTGCAGGGACCAAAGTATTTATGTATTAATTTATAATTAGAATTATAAGCATGAAGAAGATTGCATTATTATTTTCTGACACATTCTTTCCCTGAAAAGTTAAGTAAGAAGCCAAGCTATAATTTGAAGGAAGCTTGGTGAATGTGGAATCAGAATGAATTTGGTGATTGACACAATTTTAATAATTTGTGGCATTAGGCTAAAAGAGCTTGAGGGATCCATTTCCATCACTAGAAGTTGCCAACTGGGGCAGGCTGCTCCTACCTGTGGGTCAAAACTAACTCTCACCTGATAGTCAGGATGATACTATTGGATTTTGCCTTGGTGGTATTGCTTTTCATATCATATCTGGGATGAGAGAAACAATCTTTCTTTAGGCAGTGCATTCAATTAGGTACCAGACAACTTCTGCAGGATTTGGAGATATTAAGTGTCTCAGAAGGTGAGTTCACATATCATTGATCTATTATGCTTTCATTTAAGAATACCATGATTATCTTTATTCATGAAGTTTTGGGTATATATCACTTTTTCTGACAAGATTTTTTTTCATAGATTGGAAGAGTATAGAATCACATCTAATATATTTACTGGATCTCTCTTGAATACCAGCACAATTCAGGGCCTTTAATAAACAATTTATATATATATATATAGTAATTCATTATAATTACAAAGATTGACCAAGAAATTGTTAATTTTGATTCATTATCTTCTTCCACACTAAATATTCTCTAGACACATCTTTGATTGAATATCAAACCTTCCTAATTTATAAAATTATCCTTCCAAACATCCTTAGTTGTGTTTCTTATTTAATGAATGAATAACTCCCTTGCTGTTACTTACTATTTCTCTAAACCAGGAATATACTTTTATTGTACTAGCTCCAAACTACCTTTCATCTTCTTTCTCCTTATAGCACTACCTGTTTTTTGGGTTCAGCTTTTTTCAATTTCCACTTCATGAAAGAAATCTTTCCAGTATATGAAAGAACAGAGAGACTCTAATTTCTCCCATGCTGGATGACTATATCTGGATTCACTCTAATGGGGAAAAAAAGTAAATGAGAAAGAAGAAGGAAAAATTGAAAACTGAAAATAGCATCATAATACACATTTATAATGTTTCCACGCTCTCTTTCCCCTCCCCCCTGCTCTCTCTCTTTTTCTTTTTCTCTTGTCCTTGTGGAGACAAACTGAATCATATGTGTATATAGGCAGAATCAGTAAATTCAGTTTTCATAATTGTTATACAGAAACACGTGTTTATGTAGTACACATGAAATGTTTGTGCAATTTGCAAATCACCTCACCCCTTAACAGTATGTATTTTCTTAGGATTAATAGGTAATCAGTTAACAGAATTTCTTAAGTGCAGAGAAGTATAAAGTAGTTAGAAAATTCAAAGTAAAAGCTGAAAAACTTTCTATTTCCTGCCACCCAGTCACACATGACCACATATGGTATTCTCTCCAAAGAAAACCACAGTTTTCAATTTCTTGTAATTCTTCCTAGAAAACTCTGTGTTGTTTTGTGAGCCTTGCCTTAATTGCTTAATTTGTGGTGGTGTCCTATGAATGTTTTCAAATGTTTATAATTTGCTTTTAGTTTTTCTAGTGTTTGCTTCTTTTTGTTATTTAATAAACTACTCTTGCTTTTGCTGGTGTGGATGCACAAAACTGCCTCCCAATACTTCTGGGACAAATGAAAAAATTATTTAACTGTATCTTGCTCTTCCTTTTCTCCTTTTGGCTCAGAATTTTGACTTTTTTATTCTTCTTAGGCTTATTCTTTCATGTCATTTCATTTATATCTCCAGATTATATATATATAATTGCCTGTTTTTCAGTATCTAATTTTACTGCTTCTCACTATCATAACAAAAAATGCTGATATGAAGCACTTACCAATTTTTCCATTTTCCTTCTTCCTTCAGCCTAACATTTTAATTAAATTTTTATATTTTCAAGGTTAAACCATATCTTATGCAGTTCTGTAGATACATTGTTTTTAAAAAAAGGTCAGTGCTTCCCACTGGTCCTTTTAGCATGGTTTCCTCTTTCATTTTTTGGTTGGCTCAATTCCCTTATACATTATTAAAATGTAAATCATGCTTGCTATATTCCTGAGGGATTTCATGTTTGAGAATATTTGCCAGTTAGCTTTTTATTAAGTGACTGTGTGTAAAGTTCTCGGCTCATTCATTCTTTACTAGACACTTAGTGATATCGATTCATTCTCTCTTGACTCTGGATGCTGCTGTGAAGAAGTCCTATGTCTGATTTTCTTCCCCTTGTAAGAAATCTGCGCCCAACAATCTCAGCATGCCTGAAGAATTTTTTCCTTTTCCTTCAAAATTCAATAATAGTCAGCAGATATCTGTGAGATGATACTCCCATGTCATTTTTTTCCCTCAAACTTGGAGTCCCTTTCAACTTGCAGATTGGATTTTTTATTCCAGGGAAATTTTCTTTAAAATATTTTGGAACATGTTTCCTGCTTCCATTTGTTGCACTGCTAACTAGCCTTATATACTTTTTCATCTTTATCTGTCCTTCATTGGTATATAATTCTCTATTATTGCTTTAATTGTTTCTATCTTTTTCATCTCCATTGTCTATAATTATTTCATGCATTCATGTTGGGAAATGGCAGTGCTTCATTTTCGGCTTTGTTTCTCTTGTTTCTTGCCAATTCTAATTTGTCGATCATTTATGCAATACTATAGTTTTGGTATTTATTTTCTAATTTACTCTGACATCTTCTTTCATGAAAATATCATTCTATTGTTCCATAATTTCTTTTTATTTATTTTAAGCTATTTTATATGATGATGCACTTATGATACTTTTTAAAATGTTTTTTTTTTTTTGGTTTCCCTCTCTTCCAGACTAATATATTTTTTTATTTGATCTATTTGTGTTTTCTCCTCCCTCTCTCCCTCCCTCCCTTCTTCCTTCCTTCCAGTGGATGAATATGTTGTGACCCTTTTTTTCACCTCATGAGAGAGAAAATACTTAAACGTTTGGGCTTTATGTGACCTAACACAAATGAGGTTGGCAGAAGTATGGAGTGATTCTTGGCCTCTTCTGTCATTTTCCTAAGTGTCCTCTGCCAATCCAGATCCATTTTGTTGGGTTTGCTACACATCTGTGTGCTGCACTCAGGGATCCACGCAGCCTCTGCAGATAGTTCCTCTTTGAAGGATTTGCTTTAACATGGCAGCTTCGTTGCTTTCCCTTCCAGCAGAATATCACTCTGACGAGATGCCCTTGACTATTTCCCTTTCTTCCCCCAACAGCATTTCCACTCTGTCTAAGCAGCACAGTGGAAATCAAATTAAACAGGCAATTCCAATTCTACCAGTGACTCTGAGTATATATCACCTGAGGACCTCTTAGAAGTTCTTGTTTCATCTTCCATTTGCTTATTTTCTGATTTATTACTGGAGAAAATTAGGTCCGGATGATATGAGACTTCAGTGTTTCTTTCCCTGCTTTTTCTCATAGGAAGACCCGAAGAGGTGAACCACACTGTGTGTGTCCTTGGCTGTACATATGTGCAAATCTGTCTTGGGGGCACACTGTAGGGTAAATAAGGGGTTAACACCTTGGAAACATCTGTATTGCCTTATGTTGTGTTCTTAGGGTTGCCAAATATAACACAGGACACTCAGTTAAGTTGGAATTTAAGATAAACAATAAAAACTGTTTTCGTATGAGTAGGTCCCAATTATTATACTAAACATGATTGCTTATTTTAAATTTAAATACAATTGGGTGTCCTGTGTTCAATTGCCTAGCTAAATCTGGCAATACTACTAAAGCTCTTCTTTCACACATGTATCCTTGTTAGGGGTTATTTATGAGATATTTTAAGACTTTGTTTGCTCTTTTTTCTTCTCAATAAGATTTTACAGAAAACAGAACCAGCATACAATTGCACCAAAGCAAGTCATGGGAATGCTTTGAAACTTCTGGCCATTCACAAGCCCCAGGTTTTCTTTTAGTTTGACTACAGCTGGACTATTTTATTTAATTTCATTTTATTACTATTTGTGATTAATGTAATTACTTTCAGGAGAGAAGAGATTTTGGTGCCTGCATTCTATTTAAAAAATCTATGTTTTACTACAAATGTCAGAGATGTTGAAAATGACATTTACTTATATGTAAATTCCAGGAAATGTATTTATATAAAAATATTTTTATATCAGAGAAGGTAAGATTAAGGATTCATTGTAAAAACAATAAGGATTTTATTTGAAATTATTTAAAAAGCAACATTTGATAATTAATGTAGGCTAAAGACTAGAGATATATTGAAAGGAAAAATATGCTTCTTAATCTAAGAGAAAATGGAAAATTTTCCTAGAAAATCCACTAGGAAAATGGATTGAGTGTTCAAAATGAATTCATTGTTCAAATAAGTAAATTTATCTATTTAAATATTAAATAATTTCTGTTCATTGAAGTGTGTAGATATTTAACACATACAGATTAATACCCAGTGATTTTCAATATATATGGGTAGCATTTTTAACTCCTGTTAGCTCTAGATGAAATCCATTAGTAAAATTTTTTTTTCCCAATCTGGATAATTTCTGCAGCAAAACTATTCTAATAAGAACTGATGGAGGGTTGACCATTATCTTATAGTTGAAACTATATTATAATTAAATATTATCCATGAGTACCTTAATATTCTAGAGTCTAAATAATTAAATGTTTCACCTAATTGATTAACTTCCATCTAGAGCATAGAAACAGCCTTATAATCAATAGTAAGCTCATTGAGCACTCGTAAGACCAGTAATATTATTTTATTGTCGAATGGATAAACTAGCCTTTTTAAAATGAACCATCTGTTCTTCAAATCACATAGGACAGCCAAGACACAGGGAATAATGCTTGTTATGGGTATTAAAATCAATGAAATTAATTTGAAAAACACACCTTTGCTGAGTTGGAAAAAAAGTGAATTTAAAATAATCAAATTACCAAAATCCATTATTGATTTCACCATGAGTTAAAAAAAGCAAGATAGTAAGAAATTACAAAGTACATAACATTGCGAGACTGTTTTATTGACTTGGTTGTTTTTAAATTGCTGCTTTTCTCAAATCAGTATGGTGGGCTTCTCAGTGAATTTAGAAAGAGTAATGAAATATTGTCAGCTGAATGGCACTTGGTACTTATCCACATTAAAAAATAAGATAGTGTATCAAAAGATGCTTACTTTTGAACATAAACATGTACATTTCTACCTCTATGTTTTATATGCTTATGGATCTAGATGTTAATGTAACTATGAATTATGAGTATGTCAAATGAATAAAATCTATTTTAAACATTGTTTCAGTTTGCTGGAGTTGCCAGAATGCAATATACCCGAAATGGATTGTCTTTTAAAGGGAATTTATTAAGTTAAAAGTTACAATTCTAAGGCCTTGAAAATGTCCAAATTAAGGTACCAAGAAGAGAACAGTTTCCTGGAGGAAAGACAGCTGGCGTCTGGGTTCCTCTGTCACATGGGAAGGCACCAAGTGACATCTGCTCTCCCTCTCTCTTGGCTTCTGGTTTCAAAAGGCTCTCACAGCTTCTGGCATCTCCTGGGGCATTTTACTTCTGTATCTCCAAAATGTCTGTGTCATCTCCAAAACGTTCTTCTATTAAAGGACTCCAGTAAGCAGATTAAGACCCACCTTGAATAGGCAGGGTCACATCTCCATCTAATCAAAAGGACCCACCCACAATTGGGTTGGTCACATCTCTATGGAAACAACCTAATCCAGAGATCTCAACCAAATACAGGATTAAAAGAACATGGCTTTTCTGGGTGTATAATAGTTTCAAATCAGCACAAACACATATTGCTTAAATAATACTATAATGTCTGGCCTACTTAAATAGTTGGGTTGGAGAATCATTTTTACCAAGAGGGATAAGAAGAATTAATTAGAAGCACTAGAGGGAGATAGAATACCTTAAAATGTATAGTATAAAAGAGAGCAGACTCAGTGGTCAGTACATTAACTGGTCTTTTCTAGAGAATTGTCACTACCTTGCACTCTCTGAGGAAGTTAGGACTTTAGGTTCATATTGTATGCTGGATTTGAAGAGGCAGGGAAAAGGCTATTGATAGGAATTCAAGATTTGTGGCAAAGAGTTACATGATGAAGCTACTTTGTTAATCTTCTAAAAAAATGTGGAAATTCTGATATTAAAATCAAAAGAAATTTTTCCAGAGAAAGGAATATGATTATTCTTTATAATTAACTTTTCTTTCTGTTCTCTGCTTGGCATGTTATATTTATTGTTATATGAAAGTGAGTTAATTTATAATTTGTTAACTTTATGTCTATAATTTAGATGCCTCAGGGTGTTTGTTCAAAAATGTCTTCTGTGAAGTCATACAATTTGCATAGAAATCTGATTTGTATCACAATTAAAATAAAATATTTAAAAATATTATTCCAAATTGGACAAAGACAAAGGACTGTTTAGTTGAAACTTTGATATTATTCTAGAATATTTTCTGAGTAGTCTTTTTGAATAGAAGCAGGATTTCATACTTGTAACTCATCCCTCATTGGAGAATCCTAGGAAATGAAATTTGTTGCATTGGATATTTGACTAACAATGTACAAGGGACAGAGATCTTGATTATTTGCAGTCTTTATAGTTAGAGAATAATATGTGGAAACACATAAGCTTTTGTGATTTTATAGCCAAAGTTGTTATAGTTTTATTGCTCAGTAGAAATGTTTATCTAATTTTACATTTAATTAGATTTCTTATGTAAACCTCCCTTTACTCTTTGGCTATGTTCCTGAAACATTCTTCTACCCAGGTCTCTTGTCTTTCCTATTCTTTCTCTTATTAATGAGCTAAATAAAAATTTGAAATAATTGAGAATACTTTTAAAATAATTATGTCAGAAGTCTTGATAAATGGTAATAGAAAATAGTTGCCCTTGGTTTATGACAGAGGAAACAGACAGAAGAGAACTGCCACGAGATTGTATCACCACAGACCTACCTATTCACATCTGAGCTCATGCATTGTCTTCTCTTATTCTTGATGAACTGTGCAAATCTTCTATTTGTGCACTAGAAACCAGCTTTTTTGGTTTATTCAATGATATTTGCACATAAAGTTTCCCTATCTTCAATCTTGTATCACAATGTTTTCTCTCGTGAATGAATCATCATTATTAGCATATAAACATGTGCAATTTCTCCCATCTTAAAAATAAGCAAACAAAACCAAACAACTCCCTTTCTTTGCTTCTCATCTCTGTCTACCTGATAATCAACTTATTTTCTCTTTTACAGCAAGACTTACATGAATGAATTTTTACAGCAAGACTTACACGAATGAGTTTTCTGTACTTCTTATATTGGATTCTTCTTCTCTCTGTCTACCACCACCTCACTGAAATTTCTCTTGCCAGGGTCAACAATGACCTTTATATTGCCAAATTCAGTGGTTGATTCTGGTCCTTATTTTACTTTAATAGTTAATTACTGTTGCCTCCTTGAAAACCCTTCTTCCTTTGTCTTCAGGATACCACTGTTGTCTCTTTCCTTCCAGACTTCCCTGAGTACTTCTTGGACTCATTCTTATTTCCTCCACCTCTACATGTAAGCTTAGGACTTGGGCTTGGGTCTCTTTGTTTTCTAATTGCCTCTTTCCCCAGGTGATCTCATCCAGTCTCATGGCAGTGAAAAATATCTTTGTGCAGATAATTCCCAAATTAACATCTCCAGCTAGATCTTCTCGTCTAGGCTTTGAACTCATATAGTCCACAGCCTATATGACATCTTTGCTTTCCATATTCATATTTTTATCCTCTGTTTCATCCTACTAAAATGCAAGCCTTATGAGCGCTGGATTTTTGTTATTGCTTTATTTACTGGAAAAGTGCCTGACTGGCATAGTCAATACTCTCAAAATATGTGATGACAAACTGGCTGACTGAAGGAATGCTTGTTTTCATTTTCCACATATCTTTTGTGCAAAGAGAAATGCTGCTTTGCAGGAGGAAGCTTTTTGGTGAGGACTTTCTACCAAAAAAAAAGTATTTTTTTGGTAAATTCAGAAAAAGCATTTCAGCATTTCAGAAAAAGTAGGGTTTTCTTTATTTCTTTTATAGAACTCATAGACTAACTGCCAGGCCCTGTTATATTCTTTGGGAAATTTCTAGAATATTTGAAGCAAATATTTCAGAAAAATATAGATGCTAATTGATGGTAAAATCACCCTCTAAAAAATAGTGGCTGAAATAAGCTTATTTTCCTATGATAGTTTCTTGCATAACACTGATACATGTAGCAATTAAGGATGAATAAATTTTATAAGCATGCTGCTTATTTCTTTGCTCATGAAAATGCATTATCATCCTACAAATTTAAATCTGGATCCATTACTCTGAAATATCAAAATTATCTATCAGTGCTATTGATGCATTCACACATATCATTATGTGTAGCATCTTTTGAAAAATAAAATAATAGAAAAATTAATTTCCTAGAAGCAAAGAAAAAAAACCCACCATGTGGAGCAGCCCGAGTGTCCATTAACTGGTGAATGGATGAATAAATGGTTATATGCATATCATGGAATATTATTCAGCCATAAAAAGGAATGGAGTCCTGACACATGAGACAATATGGATGAACCTAGAAGACAGCATGTTGAATGAAATAAACCAGATAAAAAATGAGAAATATTGTACAATCTCACTGATACGAAATAATTAGAATAAGTAAACTCATGGAGTTAGAATCTAAAATATAGGTTATCAGGGGATGGGGTCGTGATAGGGAATGGGAAATTAAGACTTAAAATGTATAGGGTTCCTATTTGAAATGACAGAAATATTTAGGTAAAGGACAGTGGTGAAGGTAGCAATTGTTAAGCGCGAATGCAATTAACAGCACTGATATAAAAATCTGAATATGATTAAAAGGGAAATTTCTTATTGTTTATATGGATACAAAATAAAAGTTAAAAGTTCATGGAGCTACGCTAACACAGTGAACCCTAAGTTAAACCATGGACTTTAATTACTAATAAAATTATAAAAATGTGCTATCATCCATTGTAACAAATTTCCACACCAATGCTGGGTGTTGGTGGTGGGAATCTTGTATTTCATGTATGATTGTTCATGGAAACCCACAACTTCTCAAGTAAAAACAAAATAAACAAAGCTACAATGCAAAAAACTCCACTATAAATGTGAAGCAGGGTTAGAATTAGCGAGTGCCAGTTTGCAAGCTGTGTCTCTGTTCTCCAAGTGCTGGCTGAAAGGTTTTGAAGGCGAAAGAGAGAAGAGGCAGACCAAGAAGACTTAGAGTGAGTGAGTTTATTCCTGCGCTCCTGGGCAGAGCTCACAGAACTCAAGGTAGGGAGTTGTGAGCTCACCGCTGGGTCCTGGTGTGGGCGGTTTTTAAGCAAGGGGGTTAGGTGACATCTAGAAAGGGCAGCACATTTTACACAGCTTGAGTCATGGTGACCTTCCCTGTTCCCCCGACCTAACATTCCAGCCTTTTTGTGATAATAGGGCACTGAGATTTTTTTCTGGCTACTTCCTGCTGCATTGGGGTGGTGTGGGGTTATAGGCCAGAACCATCATAGTCAGGAGAGTGGGGAGGTTGGCTATAGGAATCTGGTGAGGAAGGCAGGTGGTGATAATGATGTAGGAGCATTTGGTTGATTGCCACCGTGACAGCTCTTTTATGTGTCCTTGAAGAAAGTTGAAGAGACAGGGAGCTAGGAGAAAGAGAAGACAGATTAGAATAATTGGTCCTAGTAGCTGGAGGAGCCATGTTGCAAGTGGGACAGGAGAAGCAGACTGATATTATGAGGTAAGTTAGGGATGGGTGATGGAATAAGGGCTGGAGGAACTGTGTGAGGGCCCTGGGTCTGATATGAAGTGATGAATGTATCTGAGAAAGAATACGGGGGGCCTGTTTGGGAGAGCCACCTTGTTATCAAGGAAGATCCAGCCGTCCGGTATAGTAGAGCCTCCCTGTGCAAGGAGGTTTTCATGTTCCCTGGAAGAATAGGCAGGTTGGAGGCAGGGAAGAGCAAAGAAAAGAATCGGTGCTGGAGGGGTTAAAGGTGAGGGCTCTTTGGTCAGTTCCTGTGCAACAGCATCAGCCCAGTTATTTCCGCGGGTGATTTCGGATTTATCTGTTTGGTGTCCTTTGCAATGGATGATGGCCACCTGTGACGGTAACTGAAGTGCTTGAAGCAGGAGTTGGATAAGCTTAATTACAGGTGTGCCTTTGGTGGTAAGGAACCCTCACTCCTTCCAGATGGCTGAGTGGCAGAGTGCTATGAGAAAAGCATATTTGGAGTCTGAGTAGATGTTGGCAGATTTATTTTCAGCTAGGTGTAAGGCCCTGGTGAGAGCAATTAGTTCAGCCTTTTGGGATGTGGTTCCCTTTGGGAGCCATACTGCTTCAAGTATTTTGGTGGAAGAAACTATAGTGTATGAAGTCCTTTGCTTTCTTTCCCCGTTGGTCTATTATTGAGCTGCCATCAATAAAGAGGGTGAGGTCTGCCTGTGACAGTGGTGTGTCTGAGAGGCCCTGGCATGGGGAGGCGAGCTCTTCCATGATTTTGGTGCAGAGGTGAGTGGACTGTGGAGAGGGATTTGATAGGGGGCTGCAAGGGAGAAGAGTAGCAGGATTGAGGCCAGGTGAGACAGAGAGTGTGATATCCGAGTTTTCTAGGAAGAGTAAGTGAAATTCCTGGGGATATGAAGGAGTGAGCAGAGAGAGAGATTTATGGGATAAGAGGTATTGTAAACAGTGGGATGACAGTACTTGGAGAGGCCTACCCAGATTAAGTTTAAGAGTTGTATGAGTTAGGGTGGCAGCCGCAGCCAGTGCTCGAAGACAGGGAGGTCACCCACGGGCAGTGGGGTCCATTTGCTTAGAGAGGTAGGCCACTGGAGTATAAGTTGGCCCCAGGGGTTGGGTTAAGACTCCCACCACTATTCCTTGTTTTTCGTCAGTGAAAAGGAAGAAGGGCTTGTCAGGATTTGGAAGAGTGAGCGGGGGAGAATGAAGTAAGGCATTACGGAGAACCGAAACAGCTTTGGCTATAGTAGAGGGGTCGTTTAGGGATGCCGTGGGTGTCATCTTGGCTGCTTCATAAATAGGTTTTGCTAGGAGGGAAAAGCTGGGGACCCAGCATCAGAAGAACCCCACAAAACCTAGGAAGGATAAAATCTGTTCAGCATTTTCTGGAGGTTGGAGTTCTTAGAGGGCTTGCTGTCTGTCTACTGTTAGATGTCGGGATGTGGGAGTGAGGCGGAACCCCAGGTAGGTGATGGTGGAGGAAGAGAGTTGAGCTTTGGCAAGGGAGACTCGATATCCTTTGTCAGCTAAAAAATTTAATAGGGTGGCTGTAGCCTCTGTGGAAATTTCTTCAGAAGGGCTGCAAATTAATAGGTCATCTACGTATTGGAGAATGATACTGGGAATTAGATTGCACCCTCTTAGGTCCCTGGCTAGGGCTTGGCCAAAGATATGTGGGCTGTCGCAAAACCCCTGAGGTAATACTGTCCATGTAAGTTGTTGGGCAGCCGAAGAGTCCGGGTCTTCCCAGGTAAAGGCAAATAAATTGTAACAGGCAGGGTCTAGAGGGATTGTAAAGAAGGCATCTTTGAGGTCTAGGACAGAATAATGAGTGGTGGGAGGGGGGATGTGTGGGAGAAGAGTATATGGGTTGGGAACTACTGGGTGGATGGGGATGACAGCTTCATTAATTAGTTGGAGGTCTTGGACTAGATGATAAGAACCATCAGATTTTTTGACAGGCAAAATAGGGGTGTTATATGGCAAGTTAGTGGGTATGAGGAGTCCCTTTCCCTTGAGCTGGTTAATGATGGGTTGGAGTCCTTTCTGATGGGTCATGGAGATGGGAAATTGTGGCCGAGATGGGAATGAGGAGTGATCCTTTAGCTGGATAAAAACTGGTTTATGATGGAAAGCTATTAGGGGAGTTGAGGTATCCCATACCTCTGGGTTCACTAGGTGAGGCGGTAGAGGAGGTGAGGGAAGGGTGGAACCCTGGGTGGAGGTGGAGGCCACACATAAGGGTAATAGTAAATTTGTTTGAGGTTTTTGTATCCAGTGAAGTGAGGCTCCTAACTTGGTGAGAAGATCCCACCCCATTAGTGGGCTGGGGCAGGAAGGCATCACTAAGAAAGAATGTGTAATGGGGTAGCCTTCTATTAAACATGTAAGTGGTCCGGTAGTTAAGGGGCATGAAGGACGGACATCTATGCCCATAACCGTGACCTGAGAAGGGAGAAGTTGGCCTGAGTAAGAGGGGAGGATGGAGAAAGTAGCCCCTGTGTCCACTAAAAAGGAGGTGGACTTACCCACTACCTTGATTGTTACCCTGGGCTCGATGAGGGTGATAGGGGTCGTTGAGGCCAGGCATTGTCAGTCATTGGTGGCCAGGCCCAGGACCGCCAGTGGTGGGTCAGGGGTTGGAAGGACGGCCCCTCCATGGCCAGGTGCCATGGGGCAGTCACTTTTCCAATGTCCCTTTTTTCCACAGAGGGGGCATGGTCCCTTGGGCGGTCGAAGATTGGGGCACTGGCAGGACTAGTGTCCATTTAGGCCACATTTGAAGCATTTTCCTGATGGCAGATTAGTCATAGCCAGCTTCTTGTCAGTTGAAGTGGGCCACAGGGCTGCAATCAGGGATTGGGTTTGTAAGTTTGCCCTTCGGCAGTCCCGGAATTCCTTCTCCGCCCTCTCTAATTCATCACGAGTATTAAAAATTTTAAAGGCCGTGTTTACCAGGTCACAAATAGGGGCCTGAGGACTGTCCTCGATTTTTCTAAGTTTGCGCCTTATATCCGGAGCTGACTGGAATATAAAATGTGTGGCTAAGAAGATTTTACCAGCCTCCAAGTCAGGGTCTAGGCGGGTATATTAGGAGAGGGCTTCTGTAGCTGGTTTAGAAAAGCAGCAGGATTTTCTTCAGGTCTTTGAGTACTCTCCCTCAGCTTATGGAAGTTTACAACTTTATGGGAAGCTTTTTGCATGCCAGCTGTGAGGCATGCAAGCATTTTGTTTCACCTAATCTGTCCATTTCTCCCCGCTGGGGTGTCCATCTGATAGTCCCACCCTGGCTCTTGATCTGGTACTGCGTTGGCTCCCACCAGCATGGTGTGGTCGGTTATATGCACCTGGTTAGCATGAGCCCTGGCTGCATGGAAAATGCAGTCCATTTCATCTGTAGTTAGGGAAGAAGAGCAGATTACATGAATGTCATGCCAGGTAAGGTCATAGGCGTTAGCCAGATATTGGAATTCTTTAGTATAGGTAGTTGGATCATTGGAGAAGGAGCCCAACAGTTTCTCAATGTGAGAGAGATCAGCCAGGGAGAAGGGAGTGTGTACTCGGATTAACCCTTCAGGTCCTGCAGCTTCCCTGAGGGGACAGAGTAAAGTAATTTTTGAGCGGGTATGGGAGCTTACAGGTGAGGATGGCAGGGCTGTTGAGGACAGTGAAGGAGTAGGTGGTGGCGGAGGAGCCAGGAAAGGGGGAAGGGGGCACAGTGGTGGTTGGAGAGTCACTGGAGTAGAAGGAGGAAGGGAAGGATAAGATGGCGGCTGGAGAGCTGCTGGTGGGAGAGGAGGGTGGAGCGGGGGAGAAGAGGATAGTTTATTTAAATATGGTGGAGGCCCTGGTCTTTTACAGGAGGAGGAACTGAGGGGGTCAGAAAAGGAGGAAGTTTTATCGGACTGTTTGTCCAGGAGTGTGGGTTTGGGGGTTTCTCTGGCTAGAAGAACCTGAGCCATAGAGCAGGAACTGCAGAGAGAGGGGTGGGAGCACAGAAGAAAAAAAGCCTGGACATAAGGAATTTCAGCCCATTTGTCGTTCCTCTGGCAAAAGTTGTGGAGGTTTTTAAGGATATTAAAATCAAAAGTCCCATCCTCAGGCCAATGAGAATCGTTGTCCAACTGATATTGGGGCCAAGCCTTTTTACAAAAGTAAGTGAGGCGTTTTGGCCTGATGTCTGGAAGTAAATCCAGTATTGATAGGTTAGTTGGGAGACAGCCCAGCAGGGTAGAGGGTTTGGCTTTTGAGGATTTGTTGCCCATACTGACGGGTCTCAAAGGACTGGCCCAGGGGGTGTCTGCATCACAATGCCCTGAGAGAGTCCTCGGAGCTCTTACAAGGAGGCTCATCTCCCCAGGGGATGTCTCACCCTGGTTTGAGTCCCTTTCAGGTCCTGAACCTGAAAATCAGGAGGGAAACAAGAAGAGGGGCATCCCCACAACTTTTTGAGTCCCAGGAAAGGGTATGAGGTTTGCGGGCATCCCTGTTCACCTCAGCCCTTGGAAGATAACCTGACGTGAATTCATGATTTTTGGAGGGTAATTTATGGAGGATGTCTCAGAATGATGAGACCCAACAGCAGGGCTAGGAGGGAAGGGACTTACCCAATCTGTGGTGGGTGTGGCGGCGGGGCGAGGGATCCCCTCTCACTGGATATGTGGAGGAAAGAGGAGAGAGGAGGCCGGGTCACCCCTGGCCAGGTGGGCC